>JAOEHI010036459.1:0-23054 GCA_025447815.1 Percopsis transmontana | reverse complement strand
AGCGTTGAACTCGCCTTATCGTCTGTGTGTGCCTCTGGCTCGCGTTTACTCTCGCCCAACCACCACCAACCGTTACACAGCCTTAAATGGCTCAAAATGGTTTTCAGTCCTAGATCTCAAGTCTGGTTATTACCAGATCGAAGGTGAAGAAGCAGACAAGCCTAAAACTGCATTCACCTGTCCTTTGAGGTTTTGGGAATTTAATCGCATGCCCCAAAGAGTGACAAATGCCCCGAGCACATTCCAGAGATTAATGGAGTATGGGGGACATTAATCTCAAGGAAGTGAAATCTTCCTGGCCAACGTATTATTATCTGAAACCCTAAAACAGAACAAGAGTCATTTGCTACACGTTCTTGATAATCTTAAAGAATACGGATTGAAACCATCACCAGAAAAGTTCTTTCAGAAATCTGTACACTGCTTGGGACATAGTGTCAGAAAATGGTGTAGGGACAGATTCCGAAAAGATCCCAGGTTTAAAAACCTGGCCAAGTCCAAATCTGGTGCCGAAGAATAAAGTAATTGCTAATTCCATCCTAAAGAGCCCTATAACAACTATTGGACACCCACCTGCCAACAAGCATTCAACTAAATCATTGATAAGTTAACTATTGCCCCTCTCCTAAATTTGGCTAATCCTAAACTACCCTATGTTCTTCATACAGATGCTAGTACCACAGGGTTAGGTGCTACACTATATCAAGAGCAGGAGGTGCAAATGCATGTTATTGCATTTGCTAGCAGGGTTTTTTCGCACAGTGAATCTCATTATCTGGCTCATAAGCGTGAGTTTTTAGCATTTAAATGAAGTGTGACAGAAAAGTTGAATGATTATCTCTATGGCTGTTGTAACAGATAGTAATCCATTGATTTACACTTCTCACAACGGCTAAACTTGATGCTTTAAGTTACAATACAGAGCAGGAAGACCAAATCCAGATCTGATAAACAACCACACTTCCAAAAAAGAGCATTAGCGCATTGATCAATTTGTGTGATGTCATTTGTTAGATGATGGGAGTCCTCTCTATGGTGATTAAGTGGTCAAAGATATCTCTGAAAGTCATCTTGTCCACTAAGAGACATGACTGTCCAAGCCTTACCTTAGTTGAATCCCTTGCACTGTATCCAGATGCTGTACAAGACTTCTATGAGCAAGAGTAGTCTGGTGGATTACTAGTCATACCTCAACAAATGGATACAGACCTAGCTGAAAAACAAAGAGCTGATCCAGTCCTGAGAGAAGTAATCGCCCACATGGAGTTGGAAGAAAAACTTCCTCCCACAGTGAGCCGTGAGCTACCTGATCCTTCCTTTTCTCTTGCAGGATTGGACCCGCCTGGAGATGAGAAATTAAGTAATCTACAGGAGACGACAGGACAAAGAAAACACCACTTATCAATTAGTCCTGCCGGCAGAACTTCGAGCTATGGCTTTAAAGAGTTTACACAATGATGTAGGTCACATGGGTTTCTACTGGCCAAAGATGGCAGCCGAAGTTGAACGTAAAGTAAAGACATGTAGCCGTTGCGTACGTAGAAATGCATTACCTGAAAAGGCCGCACCATTGATCAATATCCCCAGTGCCCAGACCCTTGCAGATGGTCTGCATGATCTATAGAACCTGATAAAAGCAACACCAAAGGCATTTTTGTCTAACTGATCATTTCAGTTGTATGCTGTATGCTGTTGCTATCCCCACACCAAACCAGAAAGCCAGAACTGTCGCAAAGTGTTTGTGTGAGAATTTTTTTGTACATTATGGTATTCCTGAAAGGCTTTATAGTGATCAAGGGCCAGACTTTCTCGCACAAATAAAGAACTCTGTGAAGTCTCAGGCATTCAGAAGATACAAACTACTCCGTACCACCCAAGGGGAAACCCTGTGGAACGTTTAAACAGAAACATGCTTATAAGCTTGGTACTTTGGAGGAACAAGACAAAACACACTGGAAGAACTTTGTTAAACCCCTTGTGCACGCTTACAACTGTACAAGGAATTAAGTTACAGGATTTACCCCCGAATGAGCTCATGTTCAGGCGTCAACCCAGATTGCATGTTGACCTAGCTTTTGGCTTACCTGTAAAGGACAATCCATCCAAGTCACAGTTGCAGTATGTTCATAACTTAAGATCTCACCTGGAAGAGCGCAATGCGCACTTTGCACAGAGATCTCTTACTACCTTGTGGATTCCTACCTATTACAGAAATCTCACAACTGGTCTTGACAAAGTCTACAAAACATAGTACACGGCAGAATCCACATGATCCTGAGGAAAATCCGGAAGATGATGTTGAATATCTAGATTGTTTACAGCGGAAGCAAGGAGAACAAACAAGACCTAGTAACATAGGAAAATTATAAATATAATAAGTGTTGGGATAGTTAAATAGTTATAAGAGCATTGGGAAAAGGGCCGTTGCCAGTGGGAGAGCTGAAGGATTTTTGTTGTGCTATATGTTTGAAGTAATAAGGCTACTATTTGTAAGTCGCTTTGGACAAAAGCGTCTGCTAAATGCTTAAATGTAAATGTAAGTAATACTCCGTGAGTTAGTGTTTTAATGTTAATGAGTGCTATGCTTATGCAGCTACGATGCAGCACGTCACGTTGCTTTGTCATTTCATGTTATTTAGCCATGTAAATGCATTGGTGTCAATTTGTTTTATGTCAAAAGTGTTGAATATTCGTTTTTAAGTTACAATATTTTTTTTCGGTTTTGTATTTGTGTTGTGGCTTTTGTATTTGTGTTTTAGCTTTTGTGTTTGTGTTATCTGTCATTAGTCCTTGGTTTATGGTTAGAGTTGTTGTTATAATAACTGTTGGTTATTGTTTTGTGTACGTTTTGATGAGAGCGAAGCTCTGTTATTACTATTGTGTTGATTAAAGTACGACGCGCAGCAGCGCAGCAAGAAGCGTCTCTATCTCTCTGCACCTGCACTCCCGCTGAGCCCCACGTTATACCTGACTTATTTGTTGGTTAATTCAAGTCAGGTTTTGGACTTTAATCCCCACTTTGTGTGCTTTATGGAATAGGTCCCAGGGGGCTATTTCACAAAACCTAGATAGCCGATTAAACCATGATGTTCCAGTTATCCTACATGAATTTAGCAGTGACTCGGTTTCATGAAAGCAGTGGCTCATAAGTTACCATGGAAATGTATTCTGTGCAGCTAGCTAAATACGTTAAGTGGATACACAGCAAACTAATGCAAAAGAGGATTTTTATGTCCAACTAAACTGTTACATGTTATCACAGCACCAACATCACAAAAGCCTGGTGGCAAGCATGCTGAACACTGGCTACAGCAAGCTGTCACTGGGTTATTAATTATATTTAGTGGACAATAGGATAGGATCAAACTATCCATTATATTTAGTGTGGCCAATTTGCTTACAGTGTCCTAAATAGACAAACAGCTCCTGGCTGGTCGTGGCAAAACGCCCGCAGATACCTCCCCAGCTCTTGCACGGTCCGTTCCGCCTGCCCATTAGCCTGTAGGTGATACCCGTATGTGAGGCTGGCCGTGGCCCCCAGACGCGCCAGGAAAGCCTTCCATAGGCTTGAGGTGAATAGCGAGGATATTATGTCCTCCGGTAACCCATAGATGCGGAAGACCTGTTGAAACAGTACCTCAGCTACCTGGAAAGCAGAAGGGAGACGGTGGAATGGCAGGAAGTGGACCATCTTCGAAAACCGGTCGATTACCACCAGGACCACCGTGTTCCCCTCCGATGGCGGTAAATCCGTGGCAAAATCCACTGCCAGGTGTGACCAGGGTCGCTGAGGTACTGGAAGTGGGATCAGCTTTCCTGCGCGAGCCGTGTGGGGAGCTTTGGTTTGGGCACACACCGGGCAGCTATCCACATAGGCATTAACATCTCGATCCAAACGGGGACACCAGTATCTCCGTTTAAGAAGCTCTCCAGTTCTTCTTCGGCCTGGATGTCCCGAGGCTGGCGACGCATGCACCCAGGCTAGGAGACGCTCCCTCAATGTCATCGGCACGTAGGTTCTCTCCGGGGGGCATCCGGGGGGCGCTGTTTCCCTCTGCGCGACCCGGAGGATTTCCCGATCGATGGCCCATTCCACCGGACCGACGACGCAGCTCGGCGGCAGGATGGTGGTGGGCTCCTCTACGGCATTCTTCGGGTCGAATTGCCGCGACAGAGCGTCCGCCTTACCATTCTTGGAGCCTGGGCGATACGCCACCGTGAAGGAGAATCTGGAGAAGAATAGAGACCACCGTCGCTGGCGTGGATTGAGACGTTTTGCTGCCCGGATGTACTCCAGGTTCCTGTGGTCAGTTAGGACCATGAATGGTTCCTGAGCACCCTCCAGCCAGTGCCTCCACTCCTCCAATGCCAACTTTACCGCCAGTAGCTCTCTGTCCCCCACGTTGTAGTTCCTCTCCACCGACGTTTCTTAGAGAAGAATGCGCAGTGGGAACAGCATTGGAGGACTACCTTGCCGTTGGGACAGAACGGCCCCGGCTCCCACCGCGGACGCGTCTACCTCCATGACGAACGGGAGATGGGGTTCCGGATGGTGGAGTAGCGGAGCGGTGGTGAATTGGGCCTTCAGATCCTTGAACGCACGGTCCGCCTACGTCCAAAAGTAAAAAGGTAAAAGTTGGCAAATCCCAAGAACCGCTGGAGCTGCTTGACAGTTGTCGGTGTGGGCCATGACCTGACTGCCTCCACCTTCTGCTCGACCATCTTCGTCCCGCGCTGATCGATCTCGTAGCCCAGGAAGGAGATGGCCGTCTGGTGGAAGACGCATTTCTCTGCCTTGACGTACAGGCCGTGGTCTAACAATCGCAGAAGAACCCTCCGCACATGCTGGGCATGCTCCCCCAGGGTGGCGGAGTAGATGAGGATGTCGTCGAGGTAGAACACGACCTGCCGGCCGACCACGACCTGCTGGCCGAACACGACATGCCAGCCGACCATGTCGCGAAATACCTCGTCCATAAATGCCTGGAACACGGACGTTGGACAGTCCAAACGGCATGACGAGGTATTATTCATAATGACCGGAGGTGGTGCTGAAGGCAGTCTTCCACTCATCCCCCTGCCGGACGCGGATGAGATTATAGGCGTTCCGTAGGTCAAGCTTGGTGAAGAACCGAGCCTGGCGAAGCTGCTCAATGGCCGACGGCACCAAAGGCATTGGGTACCGAAACTTGACGGTGACCGCGTTGAGCCCCCGGTAATCGATGCAGGGACGCAGATCACCGTCTTTCTTCTCCACGAAGAAGAAACCTGCCTGCGTGGGCTAGGTGGACTGGCGGATGAAGCCACGCTGCAGGCAGTCCACCACGTATGTCTCAATGGCGGTGGTCTCGGCCACAGAGAGCGGATAGACCCGGTTTCGAGGTGGGGCAACCCCAGGCAGCAGGTCATGTGGAGGGATTCCGTTTGGTCCTTCCGCCAGGTCCTTGTACTCCGCAGGAACATTGTCGGGGAGGGAGACCACGTCCGCTGCTATGGCCCCGCACGAGACATTTTAGGATCCTCCGTGATCTCCAAGAGAAGGTGGAACTCACCTCCCCCCGTGCCTCTTCTTTACGCAGCCGGCACTGTGCTTTAATGTGCCCAGACCTGCCGCAGAAGAGGCACAGGCCCTGACGACCCCGGCGTGCTCTTTCGTCGGTGGACAGCGCCGCGATGCCTATCTCCTTAAGCTTGGGGTCTGGGAGTCGCTGCGTCATCGGGAGGCGTCATCGGGAGGCGTCATCTGGAGGCGTCATCTGGAGGCGTCCCGTCAGGTGATCCCGATCACGGAACTGTCCATCGTGGGCCTGGGCCCGGCCCATGAGCTCCTCCAGCGACATGGTGGCATGGTGGCAAGCCAACTCCACCTGCACCTCCTTCCGAAGCCCCAGGCGAAACACGGTACGGAGGGCAGGTTCGTTCCATCCGCTGGAGGCAGCTATGGTCCGGAACTCCACGATGTAGTCCTGAACAGGCCGGGACCCCTGACGTAGACGAAGGAGGGGCTCACCAGGATCGCCCCAGGTGTCCGCCAGGCCAAAGGTGGTGCGGAGCTTCGCCACTAACCAGGCGTAACTGGGGATGGATGCGCCCCGGTTGTGGTACGTGGCGGTGGCCCAGTCCAGAGCCTGACCGGAGAGCAGGGACAGCGTCGTCCGGACCCGCTCCACGTCGGACTGCCGGAGAGAGATGACATGGAGGTCGAGTTGGAGCAGGAACCCGGCGAGCCGTCAAACTTATCCGGCGCGGCGACACGCGCTCTCTCCGTAGTTACAGGGTGGTGGTGCGGGTGGAGGGGGGGCCACCGCCGGCTCCCTGTCCCGGGACAGAAGGAGCTCCACCATCCCGGCGAGTCCCAGCATCTGGCGCTCCAGGCTGGCGAAGTGCTCCTCGGGCGTCTCAGGGGGTAGCGGGATTGCCTCCGCACCACTCTCTGCTGCACTCGTTTTGTGGTCAGTTATTCTGTAACGTGGGGCTCAGCGGGAGTGCAGGTGCAGAGAGATAGAGACACACAGGCTTCTTGCTGCGCAGCTGCGCGTCGTACTTTAATCAACACAATAGTAATAACAGAGCTTCGCTCTCATCAAAACGTACACAAAACAATAACCGACAATTCCCCTCATCCACCCTCCTGCTTATATAGCCACTGCAGGAGGGTAGATGAGAGAATGCAAAACAGGTTTGTGGCAATTAGGGTGCGCTGGCAATGTTGACGGCCAACGGCCGGTGGCTAGTATACCAGCGAGCTCGAACGGGGAGGGGTGGCGGCTCCCGTTACATCAGGGCTAAAGCAGTTCCATAACAGTCAATTCAAATTCACGCAATCAGACTAATTTGAGACTGGTTCAAGTAGCCAGGATTACAATTAGGTCATTTAGCAGATGCTTTTCCGCAAAGCGACTTACAATTACAATGGTGCTATTACATGGAGCAGACAGGCCAACTCTCAGACAGGCTCGAACCCATGACCTTCTGGCTGAGAGTCCAACACCTAGACCACTAGACTATCCTGCCCAGGAATTAGTGTGCACGCTATTTTTAAGCAGCCCTAGAGGTTGAAATCGATAAACCATGGCAAAAAGCAATGGTAGAATGGTAGAAGAGAGAGCGGGGATGTTCACGGCCATCGAGCAGCGCCTAATATTAGAAATAGGTCTCTATGAAGAATGCGTATAATAAAAATGTATAATAACTAAAAAAGTTAATAGCCTACAGCCGCCATAAAAAAAACATGAGAGAAAGCCTGGCAATAAATTGCCGATCAATTGAATGTGTAATGTGAGTCAAATATAACCCAATATAACCCTTGGGCACAATACATTAAAAGTTAAAACGGGAAGAACAGAAAACCTGTACGTTATTAAAATATCTTATACAAGAATACATAGATGTTAAACCTCAAAGCATGTTCATGTTCACGCGTTTAATATACAGTAGGCTATATTATGTAGAAATTCAACTTTTACTGGAGGGGGGGAATTTAGACGCCAACCGTGGGGAAGCAGGGTTGGGTATTTCATTGCCCATCAGCCTACATTTACATTTACATTTACAGCATTTAGCAGGTGCTTTTATCCAAAGCGACTTACAATTAGTACATTTGTCAACAGTTGAACTGGTTAACCACCAGTTATTGCAAGCAAATAACATTCTCCTAGAAGGACAGCATCATGTCTTCAGTTTACTTTACTTTTAGTACTATTTTTAGTAGTCTAATTTAGCAGCCTAAATTCCAGTAAAGTGCTAAGAGTTGATCTAACAGAGTAGAAAGGAGGGATTAGAACAAAGACTGTTACGGAGAACTTTTGTTAGTGGGATTAGTGCTATGATACCTAATAGCACCTCAAGGTGGATTTTGTCTCTGGCGGAAGATCGGTAGTGACTCCGCTGTTCTGACTGCTGCAGGAAGCGACAGCTCGTAGCGACGGAGGTGCCAGCCTGCCAACAGAGGTAGTAGATTGAAGTGGTCTGGTTGGGGCTTGGAATCCTACAATTGCTTGGAGATAGAGCGGGGCAGTTCCTTTTGCTGCCTGTAGGCCAAAACGAATGTTTTACATTGAAAATTGCATTATTTGTGATTAAAATAATGGTTATTGGTAATGTATCAGCGAACCCCACAGATGTATGATTTTACTGCTTTCATGGGAGCTCAGACCCCTCTGGCTCCCACATAACTCGAACCCTGCTTATGTCCTTAAAATAACAAATTGTCTTCCTTGTTATTTTACTTTGAAGACAAACTCGTTCTAAAGGAAGTCGCCCCTTCCTCGCTCGCGCCACTGCCAAGCGTATTCCGATTGGCTGGGGGCTAGACGCTGTATGTGCGAATAAGCTTCCTGAACTCGTCTAGCAGAAGTAGCGAAATAGAAGATGGTAAGTATGAAATTATTTAAAAGAAGAACTTGTTTTTCTTCAGGTTAGAAGTGGCATTTTGGGCTCTTCGCTGGCATGGCGTTGCTAATATTAAATGTAAATGTGAGGAAAGCTCCCATACGGCCCCAGTAGTTTACTAGCTCCGAAGCTAACTGAAGTAGCCTATTACAGACATAAATGGTCACGTGACCACTAGCGGCTAGCTGTTCTCAAACCTTTTAATTTCCACGATGTCCTTCCATTTTTGTTGGTGTCATCTTTTGTTTGTTTTATTATTTAATGGCTCTTTGATCATAACACACCAGCCTCACTTTGTGTTTGCTTTTGCACACACAGACACCACTGGCTATAGGCTAGCAGTTTATTTTGCTTGTCAGCAACTTAACATTTAGGATAGACGTTTATTTTCTGTAACGTTACCGTTATTAATATAGCCAAGACGTTTGTTGAAGTGGCGTCGCATAGGGGATATGGTTGTACATGCATTTATTTATTTCTCTCTGTCCTCCGAACAGACTCACTAATCTTTCTAATTTATAATGCAGGTCAGAGTGATACATTTTTTTTGTTAGATTATTGGTTTTTAGATTTGAACAGATATTTTAGTTTGCTTTACACCATATATATGTAGTATGTTTAGACTTAATAAGTAGGGCTAAAGAAATTGCTGGCCCTTCATAACAGTCACTAACCAGCACCCACTAACAGTTCATTTAACCTCATTGTCATGTATCTTTTCTTGTTTAGTTTGGAATGATCAGTATCAGTCTACATAACCCATTCACTTTTTAATTTATAATTTCAGTTTTCCCTTCTTGTCTTAATTATTTCTTGTTTAACCCCCCCCCCCCCAATCTTTGATCATGCTTCATCTGGTTCTCTCCACACACACACCCTGCCTTCCCACCTATCTCACACGCGCCCCACCTCACCCCCCACCCCACCCCACCCCCCACCCCACCTCACCTCACCTCCCACCTGCTCGTCTCCAATCAATCAGGCTGGCCACCGGGTAAGTCCCCTCAACCTGTGTTGGATTCCTGCACTCTGCCTGTCCTCTCTCTTGCTAACTAACAGGACTAGATTGGGAGAGGGTGCAACTGTTGGGTGGTTTGCCGTGAATGGGTCACACAGTGCTGTTTTCATGCTTTCATGTTTGTAGCTGTATCTACACTTGTCCTAGCTAATCACTGCTGAACAACCAATCAGAATTCAAAAAAGGAGACGGGGTCGAAAGCTACATTTTAATGTTCATAAACCAGTGACCACGAGGAAAGACAAACTTACAGTTTATCCAGCAGAAATGTACCAGCATTTGGTTGCTGGCTAATCATGACGTCTCCACCCTGATAGACGTGATGGTTCTGTTTTTTTTTTTTTATTATTTAATGGAGATCCTTGTGTTTTGGGACGTGTTCAATCTGTGTGTTGTGTGAATGTTGTATTGTCTCTTTTCAACAGTTATTGAGTGTCTGGAATTCTTCTGCATTAACCATGTCCTGAATTCAGACACTCAATATCAGCCCCTACCTTCCACTTAGAAGGCAGGGGTTGATGCCATTGATGCCATTTATCTACCTAATTACACTGACCTGGATTTGGCTAGTTTTATATGCAGTAACTTTAAACTAGCAACAATCTTGTTGGTCACAAACAAGGTCCAGGGCAGTCTAAAGACGCTCATTAATCAGAGTGTAATGTAGTGGAGACTGTAACCCTCACCCCCTTCTACTACAAGATTTACTTTATCTGCAACACACAGGCTGCGTTCAGCTTTACTTCTCCTGAGCATAGAATAACGGAACCATTTGAACTGAATGTTTGCTACAGAACTAAGATTCACTGTATTTATATTCACTGAACCAGCCACAGTCATCAGTTCATCATATGTGCTGACTGATTGGTTTTCCAATTAACGACCCAAGCCTCCCTTTTTGAAACTAGAACCGGAATAGCACTGTTTCAGTTCAACGTACATTGAAAAATGCAAAACCGTGCTGAATGCAGCTGTGGTCTTGCTGCACAGCAAACTCTTCACCAGTGGTTCCCTAACCAGTCTTTGTGTCTGTACGACGGCATCAGTTGGTCCTGGTGCTTGGTGACCTCCACATCCCCCACCGCTGCAATACTCTGCCAGCTAAGTTCAAGAAGCTGTTGGTCCCAGGCAAGATCCAGCACATCCTCTGTACCGGCAACCTCTGCACCAAGGAGAGCTATGACTACTTGAAGACCCTTGCTGGAGACGTCCACATTGTCAGAGGAGACTTTGATGAGGTGTGTGTGTGTGTGTGTGTGTGTGTGTGTGTGTGTAAAAGCAACACAACAGCCCCAAAATGTTGAGACAGTATTATGTTTTTAAGACATTTATTTATTCATTTTATAAATCATGCAAGCAGTCTTTAATGTCTTCCTGAGGATTTCTGTGATCCAGTTTGTGTCTATTAACCTTTTTTTATTACATCAACCACTGTCTACATAAAGAGCAAACAATACATGCATGTTTTATTATTTCCCAGGGGGAAATACGGTAAAGTTTTGAAGGTCCCTAAAGCTGCATAGAATTTTTTTTTTGTTAAAACTTTTAACTGCTGGTGTTATGATTGGACACAATTGCTATTAGTTAATTTAGCTTTTCCAAATGTACTCAGTGAGTGTATGTACAGTATACAGTATTAGGGAGAAGTTGGGGGAAAGACATCTTGCTAAAGGAAGCTTACAAGCCCATCCTGGGCCTCAAATCCCAGGGAATCAACATTAATCAACATTATAACATGAAACCCTTTGGATTTGCTGATACAGCTGTTTAATATCACCAAAACTATCAAGTTATTTCTACAAATACTTCAGCTTGCAGTTGCACTTTGTCACCAAGGGAGGTGGCCAGTATAACAAGTTGCCTGTGGGAGCTTTATTGTTAAACAGGGCACTCTCTTTTCAGAACCTGAACTACCCTGAGCAGAAGGTGGTGACCGTGGGCCAGTTTAAGATCGGGCTGATTCACGGGCACCAGGTGATCCCTTGGGGCGACATGGCCAGCCTGGCGCTGCTGCAAAGACAGCTGGATGTGGACATCCTCATATCGGGACACACACACAAGTTTGAGGCCTTTGAGAATGAGAACAAATTCTACATCAACCCCGGCTCAGCCACTGGGGCCTACAATGCACTGGAAAGGTAATGTTGTACTTACTACCGTACGTACGTACGTATGTATGTATGTAGGGAGGTAGGTACAATATATTGTTATTTTTAAGTTTGTTATATTCTGTGTTAGATTGTTATAATTTATGTCTTAATTTATTTAATACCTCCATAAGTCATAAAAGTTTATATCGGGACATTAAGCATTGTTATATACTTGACTAAAACCCCTCATTTTATCATGCCTGAAGGCATTTGTCCCCTTGACCTAAAGAAGAGCTATAATAGAGGAATATTAGTCTTGTAGTTAGGGATATCCCAATCTGATATCAAACATCGGTATCGGAGCCGATCAAGCCTGAGTAGCATAGCTTGAAACTACAAATCAAGATGTCGTGTGGAAATTCTTTAAATTGAATACTCAAAGCAGCCCAACAGCTACCTACAATGCAAAGTTTATTTAAACAAAGAAAGCACGTAGCTTTCACTGGTGAGTGCCTTGAAAAGACTAGAGAAATGTAGTCGACGGCGATAAGGTGAGGAAAATAATTTAATTGAATGACCAGCCAATTTCAGTGGTAGAGAATGTAGACTTTTGCCGGCTTATGGAGCCACTGTATGTCCACCTTCCCGAGTCCCGACACTACATTTCAGACACGACTATACCAGAACTTTATAACAAATTTTGTGATCATCTACGAGTTTGCAGCAGAAGCTTTAATAACATCACACAGAAGCGTTGAACATTCCAAAAACCTTTTTTTAATGAAACTCGTAGCAAAAGAACAAGATAATATACGATAATAAACCATCACGCATATCCCTTTTGATCGCATGGACACATTATTGCTCTTGCACTCTAAATAGGAAGTAGTGTATCTAGAGTTTTTACTTCAAAATAAAAGTTCAGATCAATAAATAATATACCAACATGTGTTTATTAATCAGAATCAGAAGCTATAAATATTAAATGGATCGAATCGGGATACCAAAATGTTGATCAGGACATCCCAGCTTGTAGTACCTTCTTACAATCACAATATGAAATCAAGATTTGAGCTACACTAAACGGGTCATATCAAATTGTAATTCTCAGAGCAGGAGGTAGCAATAAATGACATCCTATGGTGTTTCTATGTAGCCTAGGCTGGGTGGGGAGTAGTGTCTATCATATCAACTATTGTAAATAGTTAAGTTATATTATAAATAAGTTATAGTTAAAGGTGCTGTAGGTAGGATTTTAGAGCTATACATTTAGTGTAATTTTTTAGAAATGCAATAGACATCCGTCGGCTATCTGGGAGTCAAATGTTCTTAGAATATCTGTTGTGGTTGATAGCCCCTGCGTCTATATATGTTGATTTAGATTTTGTCAGCCGCTGAAAGAATTCTGACTAATTAGGGCCTCTTTTTCTTGAGTAGTCTGGTGAATCTATCTTGCCTGTCAATCACAATGTGTGCGCACACAGCTACACCAGGGCCACGTTCAGCCCCGACAAAATGTTTATTTAAACGGAAACGTGGTGCGTTGAACACCCTGTTGTGTTACGCAAGCGTTGCAAGGAATTTAGTTGAATCCATTGGCAGGGTTTATATACACATCACTGCTGATTGGGTAACACCTGACACCCACCAAATGACAGAAAACGTAAATCAAACCCCGTTGCCCACCATTTCACGGAAAACATCTCGTTCAACACGGAAACCATAGCCAAAATGGTGCACGTAGTTTTCTGATTAAACGTGGCCCTGGTTTGCCAATGGCGCTTCGCAATGGCAGACCAACAGGCTCTGGAGGGAGCAGAGGGGGTGGGTTTTTTGGTTGTTGATTTTCAAAATCTTAGTTAGGTTGCTAAATTTATTTAGGTTGCTAAAGTTATTTAAGTTGAATGTTTGACTAACATTTACATTAATCTGTTATGTTCTGTACTACGTGTAATCTAAAGTGAGGCTTTTATTAACTGTTAACCAGGGACCTATTAACCAGCTATTAACCAAAATTGTTTTGTGTCATATCGGTGATTTGTTTATTTGCTACAAAAACTGGATGAACATCCTCTAAGTGTGGTGATTCCATTATTTTTGCCAGGAGTTGTAGCTACTTAACAGACATGGACAAGAAGGAAGCTTATTGAGCCACAACCCCAAAATTAAATGTTTATTAGCAATGAACCATTATCTTTAAATAGCACAATATAAGTTACAAAATTAAAGATAATTAAACTACATTCAAATTAATTTTTCTTCAAATTTAGATTTTGTTTCTAATTGGAAAATGTTTCTCACAGCCCCACATTTGTACATCAAGATTAACGTGATATGAGGAAATGCCATATGTAATGGTATCCTCAGAGTTGTAGGCGTGAGCTGAGAAACAGTGGAACTAAATGGAGGTTAAAAAAGTCGTCTCTCCTCACAGCAACATCATTCCATCCTTCGTACTAATGGACATCCAGGCATCCACGGTGGTGACGTATGTCTATCAGCTGATCGGCGACGATGTCAAGGTGGAGAGAATTGAGTACAAGAAGACTTAAGAGGCAATGGAAAAAGAGAGGACCCCTCCCCCCCCCCATATTTTTTAATTCCAGTCCACAGGTGGTGTTACCCCCCCCCCCCCCCCCCAATCGCACCATCACGCTAACACTGTTAACAGACTGTTGACTTTACTCTGGCCTCATGTATAATATTGTCTGTCGGCGGAGTTCGCTTGTGTCTGAGCTGTTGTTTGCAAACTGTAGAGAATGCAATGATGTATTTGTAATCAAAATAAATATTTGGTGCCATTTATTCTATTGTTTTCATTTTGTTTTCTACTCTTTAGCATTAAGTTCTGCTGTAAGGTACAGTACATGTATAACCCACTAGTAGGACTTCTATTCCAACAATTAAAGTCTAATTTCACTCCATGTCTTTTTTATTTTATTGTAACACTTCTAGATGTAGCGCATATTTTCATATACAGTACCTGACTGATACAATTGTCATGTAGTCAGGGCACAGTTATCACTTAGTATATTTAAAAATATTAAACTGCATCAGATTAGTGTGACGCTTAAAGCTGCTATATGGACAACCTTTGATTTTTTTTTATTTTTTTATTTTTATTTTTTTGTGTAGTGACATAATTAAATTAGAAACCCACAACTAAATGTAGTTGCCAAAATTATTTTACAATCTGTAGGGGCTTTATAGCAGTTACAAAGTTGTTCACATCCAGAAAGAAATTAATAAAATGAAATGCTACAAAACCAAAGCATAATTTAAATGACTATGAATACAGTGTATATGTAAGTTTAGGAATTATGCTGTTTTTGTTCGCCCTGCGGCAGGTCATTCTATCTGCCTTGCAAGGCTGTGTTGAGGAGAATTTGAGCCCTGCATTGTTACACATCCAACCACTAATTCAAGGTCAGGAGGCACGTGTGTGTCTGGTCATCAAGTAGACAATGCTCGGGTTGTGTAAACTGAGCTGCAGTTCAGTCATTGGCCTGAGTGCTTTGAGACGATGCTTTGCATCTATTGAACCCACATCCGTTTAAATAAATCCTTTTGTCATCCTATGGATCAACTTCCCTGTTGGGCTTAATGTGCTCAAGTTAAGGATATTTAGATATTTTTGCATATTCTGCCTTTATAAGGCCTATAAAGTTCTGTTAAGATAAACCTAAATAATGTTTTTGACCAAAGTATTTATATTGTCAATATAGGTGTATTGTACAGATGTATTTAGTAATAATCATTGTGTTTTATTACCTGCTAATAAATCTAATAATTTCTCTCCAGGGATCAATAAAGCATATTGTATGTCTTAATCATTTTCAATTTCAATCCTAATCATGATACTTACAGCAGGAGAGACATATATTTCAGATGATAAGCTCTAGATCAAACAGAGAATCCCCATGGTCTCCCAGGGAGAGAGAACTTGTGCATTCACAGAGAGAATCTTCTGGAGTGTTGTCCTCTTCTGCCCACAGATCGCTCCAGGATCCTGGCAAACCATAAAAAGCACAGAATAACAAATACCAGATATGTTTTAACAAGGTTATCCAAGTAAATTGTTAAATATTACTATACCATGCCTAGGATGTAGACATTTAGAAAATATTAACTGGAAAGTAAATTTTGAGTAACCAGACTTACTTCCAGAAGATTCTCTGCTTAATAGAGGCAACTTTGTTTCTGTTTTTTTCAGCTTTTGGGATTTTAATGTCAGCCTGCATTATAAGTAAAAAAGGCACATGAATACATATCTTTAAAGAAATGAATTATGCTGTATGTTGATATTAATTAGTCTATCTTGTTGTCTCACCTATTATGTCTGGTTTTCATTTTAGGGATTATGGCTTTCTCAGAATGCTTTGCAATGATGTGTGCCTGCCTCTTCTTTTGTGATCTGTGAGGAACTTTTGATTGATGATTTTCACTCTCATTCTGTGTAGTTTCCACTTCGGAAATCACAACTAGATCATCACTTTCAGTCTGGTGGTCTATAGGCAGGGATGACATTAATCTTATCTATTAGCTTAGCTAACAAATCCCCTACAATGGCTACAGTACATTCGGTTACTATGAAGATACAATTTCACTTCCAACGTTAAAATGTGAAGGAGGCCTCACAATGCTCTTGCAATTCAACCCTGTTGATTTGTTTAACCAATGCTTCAGCCTAGTTATACTGACAAAAGTCTTGTTTAATGGGCTCAACCATTATTTAAATTAATGAATGGTGGTGTGTTGTGTTTCATCCCATTTAAATCTGTAATGCCAGGCTGTGTGTATATTTACATGCACTCACATTACACTGTTGTTTGGAAATATGTTAATAATCCAAGTCTCTGCATACCAAACAATAGTGGAGAATACATTCAGATTTATATTCCATCATTTGGAATGTTGGCATATCCCGATTAATAGTGGAATATGAGTGCACGTAAACAAGAAGAGATCTATACAAGGACTGACCTGTTCCTATGCAACCATAAAGCACATTAACGTAGTGTTGTTTGAGGAGGCTGTGCATCTGGTTTTGGCCATAGGATGCTGCAACGGTACTTAGGTATTTCCTCTGAGCGGGCGTGAGCTCTGGGTGCTGAGGAGCGCAGACAGATGATGTTTACCTGTAGTGTCCAGTCACCTACATGCCAGTCCTCTGGGACAACACATCACAGACTACAAACATGCTTTACCTTGAGGAATGGGCCTGCGGTCATGGTTTTGGGGATGTGGACAGTGCTTACATGTTCAGTCTGTAAAGTCCCTCTCACATGTTCCAAGTTCCTCTTCACAAGCACGGAAGCTGTTCGGTCGAGAGACACAACAACACTTAACAACAGTTCTCTTCAGGTTTATCCAGTTCCTCTGAAATCCTGTGTTGAGGTTCTTCTTGGTGGTAAAATGAAAATACAAAAAACTAGTGTCTTCTGTATTTTTGAATCCCTAAAATGTGTTTTTTTTTTTTTTTATATTCTTTGTATCTATAAGTGTATTTTATTTTGAGGTTACCATCAGATTGTAGTTGAGAGACACAGTAAGTAAGCATGTGATCAATTCAAAGCCAAACAGTGTAGGGACAGCATGCCCCAATAAAGGTGCTGATACTGATTCTGATGTGATTTGTCCAAGAATGATGCACCTAGACACCAGTAGAGTATTAAAAACTGAAAATGGAAAGTATTTTGTGAATGTGTATGCTGAATCATATTAAAAATATGAAAAACATTGTTCTTTTAAAGGGACACAATTTTGGAATTCTCCCATGGTTTAAACCAGTGTAAAAAATAAATATTTAAATTGAAACCCACAGCTCTCATAGACTCACACCATGTTCTACCACTGCCTCTACAGCCACTTCTGTGCACAGTTGTGTTTCAAACATAAACAGTGAGCAAGGGCAGAAATTCTGGGTTTTTGGGGCAGTATGATGCAACTGAGGAGTGTGCCTTTAAGCAGTGAGATGAAATCCTGGTCAGACTAACCAATGAGCCTTCATTCTATTACAAGCCTGGTGTGACCCGGGGCCAATCTGAGGTGTAGTGTGTCCCCTGGTTTCCACTGATATGTTGCACCCCATCTTAATGCTACTATGTCCCCACAACACCACCTACTCTCAGATTGCAAAGCTGAAAACATGTTTTGTTTATTTAGTCTAGTGTATATAGGCCCTATCTATCTATAAATTCAGTGTTTGTTCCAAAAGACTAGGGAAGGCATAATTAATTTAACTGAAAGAAACTGTTGGTTAAAACTTTACCCTAAAACCTTCAGCTATTATAATTAAACCTGTGTTTTCCTTATTTTCCTTATGTCATGTAAAATGACTTACCCCTCCTTGAATAATTTTCTTCTGTACACCTGTAATACAAGTTTTGTATTAAAAATAGTATAATTTACTGTAAATCTCTAAAGGATAATCTGATATATATATATATATATATATAGAAACATACAAAAACTGTGAATACTGAAGGTATAAGGCCTTATCAAGAAGGTAAGAAGTGAATCTTCTTGAATGCATTAATAAGCCTAAATACTATATACAAATAAGATGTCACCTTACCGTGAAACATCATCCACCCCATTCTTGTGGACCTCATGACTTCCTGTAAACGTTCCCTGCTTTCTCATCTCAGGAGGAGAGGACAAATGCCAACAGGTTGTAATATGTGCAGGCGCTCTACCTATATAGTATAGGCCTACCAATGCCCCACCTCCTCCCACGGGGAGGCGGGGAGGCACAGGTCTCAAACTACTGTTTGAAACTGTGCACATGAATATAGAGAGAGGGGTGGAGAATGGTGTAAGCCTATGAAGAGATGTAAGGGGAGGAGTGGCAAGGACTGCGAACCACTCAGCATTCAGGTGTCGGAGGGGCATGCCTCTGAGTTTCAAATCAAAACAAAAACTACAAATTGAGGAGTGTCCCTTAAATGTCATTCAGAGTTTTGATACGATATAGAAATAAATACCATTATTAAGCATGAGCTTCTCATAAAAACACATAACAAGAAACCAAAGATTCATTTCTCCTGTAAATGAAGGCTATAGATATAGCTATAGGCTATAGATATAGCTATGGGCTATTTTCATTTTTGAAGTCACTGAAGCATATCTGCTCCTCTTGTCAGTATGGAAAAGCTGGGGAATACTTGGATTAAAAATAATGACCACAATAGTCTGTTATTGGGTGGGACACTCACATGTACGTTTCAATAGACCACAGACATTGGAATAAATAGACGCCGTGAGCCCAGTTTTCGCAAGCCTCATCATCGTCGTCGTCATTATATTGTTATTGTTAATTACATTTTATTATTATATTTGTTATTATTGTATTACGTTAGTGTTATATTTAATTTGCTCTGCTTTTGTTAGTGAAGATTAGGGCCTAATTTGAATTTTTTTTTTTCAATTTAAAATACTAATACATAATTTAGTCTAGAGCGTTGTATGGGGTGGCTTGACCTGGTGGTTGTTTCTTTAAGCGCTCACATGCTCACTTGCTTTATGTCGATAAACGTTGTTGGCTCTGAATTCAAGCTCAGAGAGTCGACTAAATGATCGATAGTGTGTGGATGGTACGTTTCTTCTGGGGTTTGTTGATCTGTTCGTGTGTGGTGTAATAATGCACTTTTTAATTGATCACCGTAAAGTCACCGCCCCCTCTTGCATTTAAATTGCCCCCCGATTCGTTGGGTTATTTGACATTTAAATTCCCGGTGAATGGAAGAGAAAAGAAAACATAAAACATTGGTTATCTACATTCTTTAGAAGTGTAGAGTGTAGCCTAAACAACCAATGTTCTTCTTAACACAAAATCCTTAAAACATGTAATACTGTAATAATGTAAGCATGTGATGCCGGGATCAAAAGGAAAAATTACGGGGGGTGCTTTTGACGGCAAGGCTGGTTGTTATGTTCCACTTTCCATGATATGCATCCCTGCTTAACTTAACGTAACCACGTTCATTTCAAGACAGGGGTGCATATTACGGCACAACACCCCGGCCTTGGGGAAATTTATTTATTTCTAAGTCTATGCAATAGAGCAGAAGTGCTCCTCTCCTGATGGGAAATCCCATATCGTGAGATATTACAAATACACGGCTGCTGACGAGCAGATCAGACTTCCATGCAATCTCACCTCTCCCAACGTTTTCAATAACCTGGGAACACTTGAATTCAAAAGTGAGATGATAAGAACACGATATGAGAAAATTCTGGAAAACGTGCAATACAACGGTCGAAAGAACCCAACCAATGCAGATGGTAAGATTCTGTTTTGATATTACAGAATGCTCTTAAACTTTTCTCTGTGTGTCATGATGCGGGTGAGTAAGTGCAGGTGCAGGAGAAACCAAACCAAACGTGAGAGCCCAAAGACGTTTCCAACGCTCGTTTAATAACCCACTGGGCAATTCCATATTCCACAGCGCCGAAAACAGGCAGCAACGTGATACAGATTAAATATTTACCGACAACTCCTCATCACCCACTCCCCTGCTATATAGAGCAGGGGAATGTGATGATGAGGAGATGTGGATCAGGTGTACGTGCTCAGGGTGCGCTAGGTAAATGGACGGCCGCAGGCCGGTGGTTAATACGCCGGCGAGCTAGAGCGAGAGGGGCGGGGCACTCCCGTTGTTACACTGTGTTATGTATACAGGTTTATTCAATAAAATGCACCATCTTTATAATTAAACGGGTCTAGACTTATATACAATATATGTCAATATAATTTAATTTAGCTTAATATGAATGCCATCCAAAATATATTTATAAAAGGGACTATATAAAAAAAATAGGCAGGTGTCCCTTCTAGTCTTTATCTAACCAGGAAAGGGTTGCCATGTATGTCTCTAAAAGATTGGATTTATGTCAGTTTACATGCAATAAATGAAGATGCAATCACTGTATACATATAATTGTATATTATTGGGTGAAAGTCACACCTCAGTAGGTGAATTCAAGTCTACCTCGACACCAGGTGCCAGTATAACATACCTTTTCTCAGTAGACATATCTACCTAACAATTTACCCATGAAAACACAAGGAGACATGCATCTTAGACATGCAGGTCTAGCAGGGCTAAGCCCTCTATCTTGTAGCTAAAAGATGTAATTTTTTGTTATAGATCACTATCAATATATATATATATATATATATATATAGAGAGAGAGAGAGAGAGAGAGAGAGAGAAATATAATTTCAGTATATTCTTTTTGACTCCAAGTGACAAGACAATTGCCCCCTGTGGTAATTAAGCGAAATAGGCACATGGATAGTCACCTGTAGCTCATAGAAGTGAAACTGGATTGGAGCACATCATGTCAAGACCAGTGATATGTGAACCATATATCAATGAATGTGGAGGGTGGAACTTCAGTGCTGCTCTGAATAAGACTAAAGCGTAAATGTGTGAAACCCATTTTTTTATTTTACTGTAAGCAAAGACTGGAATGTTCTTCATTGACAGGACAAGACCAGGCAGATATTAGCCACACTTTATAGCAGGGGTCTCAAATTCCAATTGCCCTGGGGCCACTTTTGGTATGGTCATCTCATAGGTGGCCGCAAGAGCATTAAAGTAGTCCAAGAAAGTGCAATATTCTCAAAATGTACTTTTTTTTATTACCATTACCATCATATTTTATTTAACAAATTTAGTAGTAGTAAATATAACCATAACAATACCATAACAATAACTTTTTACCAATTTCAACATAAATGGAATAGTTCACACACACACAAATTTTTGTTTTGTTTTAATTCTTGCCAGACACCTGACAGCACTTCTTCTCACACAATTGAGATAAATTGAGGTATAAATCCTCTCTGTAGTTGTGTGGCTCATGTTGCCCTCTCATTTCCCTTATACTTCTCGTACTGCTCTCCGTGCTTACTCCAATAATGATGCTTGATATTATATTACTTTAAAACTGCTACTTTTTCGTTGCATATCAGGCAGGTAGCATTTCTACTAAACTCCACGAAAAAATACTGGGTAGTCCATCTTTCTTGAAACAGTTTGTGTTATCATCCACCTTAAGTTTTGATTTTGACAGCGACATCTTTGTTCTTCAGCACTTTGCGCGCATTTTGACCAACTTTGATCTTTGACATGACAAACAAAATGCATTTAAAAAAAACAGAATCGTGTTTTTATTTTAATTATTTCAAAAGGGTAGGTTGAATTGGCATGAAACCTCTACAAAATATCATTAGATTTGCCGGGCCAGATTATATAATTTTTTTACATCACATACATTACACTCTCTAAAGCAGGGGTCTCAAACTCCCGGCCCGCGGGCCACTTCAGGCCCGCCTTCCCCCACAGTCTGGCCCGCGGGCCGGGAGTTTGAGATCCCTGCTTTAGAGAGTTCTTCTACATCTAAACAGAACATCTCCGGTCAACAGCGCCATGCCTGTCAACACCAGAGACAGGTTGGATTTACAGACCTGTCTGCAGTACTGAACCTTACCGATATTCCAGATGGACAAACGGGTCCTGTGACCAAGGAAAAGGATTCAGAGATCTATGTAGCTAAAAGAGTCTCAATAAATGCACACATATCAACAAGAAAGATTGCAATATATTTTCCTAGCGTTATGGAAAAGCTACATAAATTTTCTGGCCAAGAAAATAATAGTAAAAAATGCATGAAAATATTTTATCAAAAATAATTAAACTAAAACAGTACATATTTATTGATGCAAATAATAATATAATAATATAATAATAAAATATAGCAAATAATAAAAACAATGTAATTGTTACATAATTAATTAATTAAATAATATTCAAATTTAATTAATTAAAATCATCTTGCACAACTACAAAGGAAGTTTATTTTCTTTAACAGAGTAACTCTTTCACTGCAACCAACATATTATAGAAACCCTTTTCACACTTAGTAAAGGAGCTCTTATGTTTCTTAGGTACAATAGCACCCAGAAGCTTGTTCTGGAAAAACAAACCAAAAAGCCCAAACCAGGGGTGATACACTTCTTAAAGACACTGAACACCTGCAAAGAACTGATGTGAGTCTAATTTTTGTTCTTCACTAAAACCTTCACTATCCAGTCTGTCAGCAAACATGTTAGTATACTATATATATTATGTCATATTTCATCTACAGACAGTACGCTGTAACCATTGGAAAAGCGCTTAACAATAAGCTCCATGAGAAAATAATTTCCACTCTCAAAGATATGAAAAACATTGCTTTGCTGCTGGTCGTGGAAACTCTTACTCGCATTGCCGAGGTGTGTAAAATGTCTTATTTTTCCAAAATGTAAATTATGTCCTCTCAGGAGAACCTCAAGAGATATTTCAGGAAAGATGAAAAGGAAGTTCTGGTCTTATCCCGCGGGATAACAGACCTGTTCCACAATGTCCCTATTATATATATATATATCCCTATTATCCCTATTACTTGTACACTTTTTTCTACCACATATTTTCCTTCCCTTCGCCTCTCTATTAATGTGCTTGGACACAGAGCTCTGTGAACAGCCAGCCTCTTTAGCAATGACC
>JAOEHI010036448.1:0-23055 GCA_025447815.1 Percopsis transmontana | reverse complement strand
GTTGACCTGAGGGAGACAACAGAGGCTCATCTGGCCTGCAGCTGCACTGCACAGTGTGCTTGATTCTACATGCAGTTCATATTTTTAGTTTAAATATTTTGAATAGTCTGAATATAATTTTAAATAAAGTGGAATGCTATAATATCCTTATTGTCTGACTTGAAAAAACTTTCTGTCATTGTTTTTTGTTATTATTTTTGTTATATTAGTGTTTATCTCCGATGTCAGAATAAATAAAACTATGCAGTCATATTTGTGTAAAATCCTCTAATATTAATCTACCTTGTAAATCAACATGGTTCTTTGGCTTCTGGCATTTTGTTAACAAATGCACGTGTACCGCTGTCCATGAGGTGGGCTCGGGGTGAGGTCGATTTGTATTTACGACAGTGGTGTAAAAGTGAATTACACTCCGCAGCTGTAGGGGGAGCCCAATAGCAAAAAATACCAATTCTCGCATAATATACGTGTTTTTGGCACATGTACAAAAGAGTTACTCCTCTGTATGTGTACTGTGTACAGTAACAGTAAGAATTAATTTAATGTTTTGTGTGAGTTACTACATTTACAATACATGCAATAGAGTTATGTTGCACTTACGGTTTAGAGAATGTTAAGGCTGTTTCAAAAAATGAGCCAAAGCGATTGAGGTAAAACTGTACTCAACTCCTATTGGATTAATCTTTCCAAAAATCTGCCTTTTTGTTTTAATTATTTCTATCAAGGTAAAAATAAAATACCAGTAGTAGCCCCTATGGAACTCTGCATGTCCCTGCTGTGGTGGGAAGATAAACAAAGACTCCAAATGTATACAGGGGACCTTTTTGACTATTTTATACATACACTGCAGAATAAAGCACTAAAGCAGTCAAAACATGTAACGTTAGGGCTAATGTAGGTGACTGTTTCTCATAGTTCATATTATCACATAGTGTGCATTGACATCTGCAGTAGGCTTTAATGCTGCCTTCACGCGCTATCGGAATTATGGTATATACCGTACAATTTCCAGACTTGGAAGTTGTACATGAACAACTTCTCAAGTCGTAATTTAGAGAGGCAAATTCGGAGATAGGATCTGCTTCAACATGGAAGCAGGTCAGAATGAAGCTTGCGTCCGCCATTCTTAATATAGGCCTAGGCCTACACGGATGATGATCCTTCTTTCCGAAGAAGGATCTTCCGACAAACACGTGAAGGCAGCATTACTATCCAGTTATTGCCAATCCAAGAGTGTGAGCGCGTGTGAAATGTGTTAGTCTAGTCGGAAGATCCTACTTATCACTTGTGAAATAGGATTGACTGTGCGTCATGTTCAAGTGCTTTGTTGTCGGAGCGAAATTAGGAAAGGCTTCTATGCTGAAAGGTTGAAGGTCACCCAAAGTTCTGATAGCACGTGACGGCATCACTACTCATGTGATTTGTGTTTACAGTATGGCCAGTTAGTCCCAGGCCGTCTCTAGCTCTTCAGAAATGTGGTGCTTTTTTATTTTATCAGCGACATTTCTGTCTTCCCAGGCAGACATTTGTCCGTGTGAAACTGACGAGCTTTGCCAACCAATTCGTGAGAAGCGGGACTTTGAGGTAGATACATACAGTCTTACTCAATATAGTTTAGAAAGTACACAATTAAAATTGAATAATATTCAACTATATAATATATATTTGACAAATTCTGCATTTTAAAGACTTTTAAGAATGCATTGGGCCACCAAGAGAGACAAAAACATACATAAATAAAATATTAGGTGGATGTCGCCTGCCGTTCCTGATCGTGACTGTATTCAGGTGTTTGTGTTTGATGTGGGCGGCAAAGCATGGAGGTCCTACAACTGGAGCATGGCGACCACGGTGGCGATGTTTGGAAGATATGATTCTGAACTTATGTGTCATGCACATTCCAAGGGGGCCCGTGTAGTCCTCAAAGGTAAAACCACTTATTTATATTAAGCGATCCATCCAGCAATTCTGTTAGCACTGGTAGTTTTTGGTTAATTCCTGGGAGTTTAAATGTTACTTGATCGTTCATCTTTTCTACGTTTTGCAACAATTGACACACATTTTTTATGAACCACTTCTGCAAAATGCTCAATATGCATTTCCTCTTGTATTTCCCGACCAGAACTTCTATATAATAATCTATCTCTTAATCGCTTAAATTATTTCTGTGGCTACAAGGTGACGTTCCTCTGTCCCATATTGTGGACCGAGGTAACAGAACAGCATGGATCACAGAGCGGGTCAACTTGGCCAAGAGACAGTTTATGGATGGAATCAACATAGACATTGAGCAAGAGGTGCAGGAGGGTTCTCTGGAGCAGCAAGCACTGACAGCCCTGGTCAAAGAAACCACTGAGGCCTTTCACAAGGAACTACCTGGCTCCCAGGTAAAGAAGATGTTACCCAATAAGAACGTAGAACCGGTGGTGGTGTCAGCTGCATACAATACATACGCTCACCAAAACAAATACACATAATAATTGTGTTTCTAAATTATTTTACTGCACATCATTTTAGAAAATTATGCATTCAGTGGGCGCTAATGTTTATTTGTGTTGCAGACAAAGTAACATTATTAGAACTTTCACCAAAAGCTTCTTAGCCTTCAAACACTAATTGCAATAATTGAGACCTTTTGCCATTAGTGGCCAAACTTAACTTATTTATAGGTACTCAATTAATATACAATTAATTGTGCAGGCCTAATGGGTCATGCAATGTAGGTTCTTCTGATTAACAGGAGCTTAAAGATTACTCTTTTTTTTTAGGAATTTGTAATTTAATTTACTAAATCACAATCTCTAGATCTCCTTTGATGTTGCCTGGTCACCGAACTGTATAGATAAGCGCTGCTATGACTATGCTGCGATTGCTGAGTCCTGCGATCTGCTGTTCGTAATGTCCTACGATGAGCAGAGTCAGATCTTGGGGGATTGTATTGCCATGGCAAACGCCCCACTCTCTCAAACGCTCAATGGTAAGTGTCCCCTAACAAGAGGCTCAGCCCGTCTGTTTGTCAGCTAGCAGCATGTCGTAAAAACCGAGAATCCAGGATTCTCATGAACATTCTTATGTCATTGGCCACAGACAAATCATTGAGATTTTAGGGGTAATTAGAATATGCGATTACAGGAATTTTACTAGCAGTAGTGAAGTAGTATTTGAACTTTGTTTAAATCTCAACTCTGTAGCTTCCTTACCTCAATATTAAATCCTAATAGGGTGAACATGAATTATTGTTGTGTCTAGACAGAAATATTTTCTCTCGGTCAGTAATTGTTAGGTTAACACCCCTGAAGAAAATTTCCACACTCACTTGTGTTTTAAATTTTTTTTACAGGATATTCTCAGTATTTAAATCTGAAGATAGATGGAAAGAAGCTGGTGATGGGTGTACCATGGTATGGATACGATTACCCCTGTCTCAACCTATCGGAGGTCAGTCACTGTTCAGCTGAATGTATCCCGTATGTAGCATGGACTCTTGCACTTGTTAAATTGGCTGCCGACATTGTTCTGACTTTCTGAATGTAAGCTTATTGTGCTGTTGCACGTCACTATTAGTAATTCTGCAGTGTTTCCCATACGTAGGCTCTAAATTGAGACCCGCCCAGGAAGATAAAATTCGAATTCCACTTTCCCTCCCCCCAAAGCCGGTACAGCCACAGATGGAATCCAATTCTGTGTGAAACACTGAATTCTGTCTAGAACGTGCAGTAAGTACTGCCATGCGTTCCCTCCGACAGGAAGGCGTGTGCTCTATAGCCAAAGTCCCGTTCCGCGGAGCCCCTTGCAGCGACGCAGCGGGCAGGCAGAAAGCCTACAGCTGGATCATGAAACAAGTCAACCACTCGATGTCCGGCCGGCTCTGGGATGAGCAGCAGCGAGCTCCTTACTTCACCTACAAGGTAAGCTTTAAAATACTTGTACATACACACACACAACACTTAAGCTTAAAGGTGTACTTTTATTTGTTTCATATTTCAACATAAATCTACGAAAAGACCAAAACCTGCAATGTGTTTCTTTCTACTGATGATAGCAGGCTTCTACCTTGGAATAATTATGCTAAACATGAAGATTGTACTGTTATATTACATATTTACAGAGGTTAAGAAATTAGTATGATCTTTGTGTTCATCATAATGACAATTTATGCTGACCAAATAAACATTATTGTTCTGTTGGCTGGGGAAGCACGTCCATTCATTGAGTATTCGTCTTTCCAGCTGAGTTGGAGCTCGACTGCATTTGTCTTCCCCTAGTCCCAATAAATTACAACTAAACAAAGCCGGCCGCCATTTCTGGTGAAGGCTATTAGTCTGAAGTGCCAGTGACGCCCTGCGCTGGCGCAGTGTCACTTTCCAAACACAATATATTGCCCTCTCCAGAGGCAATAAAAGTTTATCACTGAACTGCCAGGGACTGGCTAAAAATAAAGCCCACCTATACAGTATTACCATTGTTAATGTTGCTGGCATCTGCACATTTGTATTTATTTGATTTTGTTGATGAGCTGCCTTTCCCCCCTCAGGACCAGAAAGGGCAGATTCATCAGGTGTGGTACGATGACCCTGAAAGCATCAGCGCCAAGGTGGGCTTGGTGAAATCCAAGCAGTTAAGGGGCATTGGCATGTGGAATGGCAACATCTTGGACTACAGTGATGAACCAGTTGCTCAGCAGCAGACTGCCATGATGTGGAATGCCCTCATACCACGCTAACTGGGATACCCCAACCATGTCGCAGAAATGTGCGCTCTACGTGAATCTGCAACTTGCATTCATTGCAAAGTCAACATAACCTTTTTTTTAAAAAATTTTCTTTCAAGAATGACAATGACGTTTACTGTGGCTCTTCCTGTTAAACATTCTTGTAAATGTCATGTACACCAGCTTTTCATTGATTGACCAACCACATTTTATGAGCTCGTACTCTGATCTTTGCACTTTAATATTGTTCTGAAATAAAGTCCACTTCAAGAATTAAAGAACAGAATTATGTACAGTAATTGATAGCAATAACCGCTTTATATTGTGACCTGTTTCCCTGCAAACATGCAGCAACAGTTTTTATTTATTATAATGAAGATATTGACCAACTGTATAACCAAACTCATACATACAATACAACACAGTGAACCATTGCAATTATTAATAAAATGCAGAGAAAGGCTGTATGTAAAGGGTAAATAATGTTATAACAGTGGTTCTCAATGTGGGGGTGCTGAAATGATTTCAAGTAATCTTATCTAAATAAAATGCCCACACATTGTACATGGTTTATCTGTATAGATACGGAACAAAAATATAGACACTCATTTTTTTAAGATCTTAAGGTGTTAAAATGTATCTATGGACACATTTTAACCATAATATAGATTCATTAGGTACGTTTATATTGTGTTCACATAATTAAGGATACAGCTATGTCTCCAACGTGAGGTCGTGGAACACAAAACCAATGAGTTTCTCATCTGTTGTGATTGTGGAACATGCTGGCGTATGTGCTCCCAAACATGCGATGTCTGGTGAGTATGCATTTTTACCTTCCAAGAATTGTGTACAAATGACATTTGTAGGAAAGGTTTGAGACAAATTAGCTCTTTGTGTACATAGAAAAATGCTAATAATTATTTTTTTTTTTCTCAAAAAGGTAAACTGGCCCGTGTGGTGGGTCCAAAGCTTAGTGAAGTCCTGGGTCCAGAGTGAGATGATTGGCTCTTCTTTTGGGCCAGCTCTGCCTTCAGGGCCCTCAGTTCAGTGGCAGCCTGTTTGCGCAGCTAGAGGGCCATACATGAAACAATATTGAGCTCTGTAAATCTCACCTTGGTATTTTGTGTAACTTTTCACATGTATAACTGCTGTCCACAAAAGTGCATGTGGCTATAGGGGAGGAGTAGAGATTAGTGCAAACCACTCAGGTGTGGGAGGGGCATACACTGTGTTTTAAGTCAAAACAAAATTTTTGTAACACTGGTTTTAACTAAAAGGGAAATTCCAGATACAAATCAAGGAGTGTATCTTTACCAACACATTAACAAGCCAGCATACGATTTCTTATATACACACACACAGTATATATGAAGTGTTATGCATGTATTTAGATGTGTTTTCAGAGCATTGGTGGCCATCTGTGTGTGGTAGGGTTGCAAAAAATGAATACCTTTATTTCTGTTACCAGTTTCATCTTTGCATCTTCTACTTGCCTCCTCAGGTTGTCAATCTCATGACTCTCTGTCATGATCTGGATAATGAGCTCATTCTGAAATAAATATTTTTCATTAATATTAGTAATTGATAGTTTATGTCAAGCTTAGAGTCTCTGGCACTACAGTGTTTATAGTCATTAGAGACTTCTTATAGTCTCCTAAATAGGCAGACAGTTCTGTAAATGTAGAGAGCATCACGGCTATCGTCATTTTACAAATCAATTTTGATTACGTTTTATATAATGCATTAGTCATAGATATTACACAAATGTGTTTGTATTTATTAATTTAGTGTTTATATCTAGACAAAGGCAGACTATTTTTCTATACACCTTGGTAGAAGATCTTCCCTGGCGTTGTGGTTTGCGTCCGCCATCTCTGGCCTGTAGCTGGTGCAAGAGTTTATTATAAAATGTCTCCAGTTCCTGTCGCAAGTTCCGCAAGGTGTCGTCCAACGGTGCTGTAGCCTTCTTAGTTTCAAAATACTTTTTTTTCCAACTGTCCCGTGCTTAAGAGATAAAAGGGCAGAAAACACTTTTTTTTTTTAAATATATGTAAAATCTGAACTAACTATTTCAAAAAGACTAAAGGTCTTTTTGCGTCCCTGAAAAGTTTTTCCGGGTCACCTCACCATTGAGTATGGGATTTCGCAATTAGCCTTAAGAACCCCTTCATTCAGGGTTCTTAAGGCTAATTGGAACCTACTTGGGTTTAGGTCTAAAGTCAAACCTCTTTTTCCTTTTTAGCAAACAGAGCCCCTTGCACCCACCTTGGTTCCGTCGGTGCCTGGTTTGGGCCAACAAGTCTTTCCCCTTCCTTAATAACTCCTGCCTCGTCCACTCAAGCTGTTTTCTCTCGTCCTTCACCAGTTGGATTTCCTCAAGTAGTTCATGCCCTTAGAAAGACACACCATGTCAGCTGCACTGTTGCAGGGTGATCCAGGATAACCAGAAAACAGATGTAGGTACATACTATTGGTCTGAATGACTGGAGAAGCAGCAGTTTTATTCATGACCGGGGACAAATTGGGGACTGGGGATGGAGAGGAGTATTGGATGGGTCTAGAGGACATCAGAGAATTCTCCAGAACCTTGAAATAGCAATAAACACAAAAGTCACCATGATTAATAATTTTCATTGATCTATATATTCCAGCTCTTTGTTGTCCACAAAGACACACACAGCACAGCCACCTGCTGGCAGTGAACTGTTGAGTGAAAAGGGCCAAGAATTTACAAGCGGTCGGTCCCTTTCTGCTATATTTCAAAAGGCCTATATAAAACTCTTTTAGAAAAGCCTTTATGCAAAATCTGACATTCAAGAGCTGACAGTAAAGCACATGGCGAACTTGCAGTTTTACATCAAAGCATCGGGAAAGTTATACATTACCTTGTCATTTGATTTATTTCTGTTGAACTTCAATGTCTGTGTGACTTTTGAGGTTCTGAGCCTGAAATTAGACACTATTATTTGTATCTACTTGGAAGAAAAACCTATGTGTTACATTTACCTCAAACATACACCAATGCAACACCCCACATACAGATATTACTGATATAAACAGTGTAGTGTGTTTACATTACTTTCGTTATGGTTTAGTTGTATGATTAACCAAACCCCTTCTTTGCATTGGCTTTGAGCCAATGACATAAACTATATAAGATTTCAGCAAATAGCTTTAGAAGAAACAGCAATAGTAGCTGCACTCCTATATTTACTGGGAAACACATACATGTCCTATTTGCTAATTATGGAATGTGTTATGCTAGCTGTAAAGTACCTGTCATGGCAGAGAGAAAACCCTGAGATTCTGTCCTCCAGGGACTCTGGGACCCCTGAATCCCTGGCGGTTTGGCCTTGCCTGTAACACTGTTTCTTCCTGATCGAAGTATCCCCTTTAGTTGCCAGCCTCACCTGACCTGAACCATCAATTTGACAGTTGTAAAATAGTGCTAAACATCACATTTAGGCAGGAAGTACTAAATGAAAAAGGATTGAATATTTGCGTGTTGCTGTTTAAAGATATAACATGAAACAATATTGTGAAATTTAAGTCAATTTAGTTTGTTGACTCCCAGACAAAAGGTCCTGGGTCCGATCCTGGCCTACCTGTAAGCATATTTGAGCAAGATGTCTAACGTACTAAGTGTAAGTCGCTTTGGATGCAACGGGTCTGCAAAATGACTGATTATTGAATATGGCATAAACATTGTAGGGAATGTTGTGATTGACTGTATCACAACAGTCACATCAATTTTCATTGCATATTCCCAAAAGTGCTTGCAAGCATATGGTATACCTTCCTTTTTACCACTATGTCTAGCTGCAAGCGTGGGTTTGAGACATGCTAACAAGCAATTGAATGTACCATAAAAGACAAATGCACATTTTCCATGAATGGTGATGAATGTCATTATATTTACTTTGATATTCACCTTTAACCTGTGAAACAGACTGGGGCCTCCTCTGATCTGGGGACCTCGTCCGGCGATGGCCCTCCTCTGCCCAGTCAACCTTGTGAGACGAGAGAGCCTCCTCTTCCTCTGCAGACCTATAGCTGTTATCTGCGTCACACTCCTCTTCCTCCTCTGGGCTGGGGTGGGTGGGAAGTGAGCAGTGGGGGCCATGGGGGATCAGGGGGAATTTCACGGGTGCTTTCGTCTCTGTTGGCAGGCTTGTCTTGTGGGCGAAATAGACGTGCTGGTCCGGAGAGCTGCTGTTAGTGTCTGGGCTCAGAGACCGAGAATAGACACTGCAGTCGGCCTCCACCACTGGCAGCAGGTAGAGCTCTGGATGGGGAGCCTGTGGAGTTTTATAGCGCATCTCAAAACCTGATCCTAACACTCAATGTTCACCAGTGTGTGAATTCCTTGTTATTTTGTTAAAATAAAAAAAATACATTTACAGGTACATACATATGGTGGGGCAAAGGTTTTCACTTTGAGATCCTTCTCTTGTTCGTTCTTGACCTGTAATGTGAAAGAAAACGGACAATATTAAGAATGTAGTTCTACCCTCCTTTCTCTCACAAATACGCGCATTGAAGATTAACAGCCATTACACTATTTTAATTGTAAACTTGTAACTTGGTGTCGTCTCAAGGTGAAACAACCAATTAGAAAATTGTTCCAAAAAAGCCAGCTGTATTCACCAGTGCCAAACTGCGGCCAACACATTTCAGGAATGAGAATTTGTCTATCCTCCTGTTCATTCCCAGAAAAGCGCCAAGCTCGCTTCTTAAAGTTTTTAGGGTAATATCAGGATAAACCCTGTAAGTAAAAGTGATCAAGAGGATAAATGGCAAAACAGGGTTATTTATATAAATAGCAGACCAAATACACGTCTACAGTGTACTAAAGTTCAATGTCCCTTTAAACTTGTATTTTAATCTGATAAGCATTGAACACATTTTGCACTACTCTGCTTATATGTTGCAAGTTTGTACATACAAATATATATAGGCTAATAACTGTTCTACTAAAAATATTAAATATTACAGGGATTGGTACATAGATAATAGTATGTAGGCAATAGTAATAGTGTCAGTAAAGATCCTGTTTTTTGTTCTCAATGTTAATACAGATTGTGTATTATTTATATTTTCTTTCCTAATATTTCCAACCTATTACTGAATGTATGTAATATTGCTTTGATTATAATAATAATAAATAGCGAAATTATGCATGTCATGTTTTTATGTGGAAGAGATGATGACGATAATAAACCCCTCCGATAACCTTAACATTGTAGTTATTAGAACATACCTGATGAATCCGGCAGATGCAAAGCATTCTATGGCTTCAGCGGGTACCTTATTCAGCTTTACGTTCCACTGGTCATCAGGCACATACAGGACATGAAGCTCCACATACTAAATGTATGACAAATTAATAAAGACTCACAAGCAAGTTTTATTTTCATTATACAGTCGTTATGAAATCTTGTATGAATTATATAATTTATTTTACATGTATTTTACTTTTTCCTATTACCTGTATTGTTTGTAGGTATCTAGCGAATTATTTTGTCCTTATTACACGATATGTACAAAGAGAAAAAAAAAAAATTTTATAATTAGAAAACGCCTAATTATTTGTCAATACCTTACTTGTTGTTGGTCTTTCTTCTGGATATCTAATTGATTCACATGACAGTTCCATCATCGTCAACTTCAAGTGCTTATTAGAAAACCTGCGCCTTTAAATCGCTTCAATCGAGCAAAGCCGTGAAGTGTTGACTGCTAAGTAACAATCTTGTGTCCATCAAACAGACAGGCCGTGGAATTTCTTTTAAGAGAGTGCCAGCACTGGTTGCTCTGGTGCAGGTGATAAAAGCTCAAATTTGTAAAGTGGTGCCTCCTCTAAAACAAGTCATAAAATCTCCAAGTCCTACTGCGAGCTGTTTTGCCTGTATGTCTCCACGTTAGCCTATATAGGACCGTTACATTGCATGAGCAAATTTATACCACCGGGGGTCGCCATTGCAATATACAGACTGTAAAACTACACCAGTGTGAGACCGGAAATGCAATATTGAGGAAGAAACGCCAAGGTTTTTTTCCTTAAGTTTTTCCTTCGTCCAACATAGCGTTCCTCTGCCGTGCTAATAATGTCGGGATCATCCAACATCACAGCGATGAAGAAAATCGTCCAACAATTACGCTTTGAAGCTAGTATAAACAGAGTAAAGGTACGTTTAATTAAAATGTCGCTCGACGGGCGATTGCGACTTCAATTCTGCCTTGTGTTTTAACTTATGTTCAGACGAGGATAAACATTTCAGGGTACACGGTGGTACATATTAAAACGATGTTTGTTTTGAACGCATTTGACTAAATTGTGAAACCCTATTCCTTGTTCCACAGGTGTCCCAGGCTGCAGCTGATCTGCAGCAGTTTTGCCTTCAGAACGCCCAACAGGATCCTCTCCTCACCGGCATGTCTTCCAGCACGAACCCCTTCAGACCACAGAAAGTTTGCTCCTTCCTATAGTCCCCACCTTTCTCTGCCTTTGTGAGTAGCACTACGGTTAACTTCAAGATAAAATAGCTGTTATGGGGCGGGTTTTTGAATCCCAATCAATCTTCAGTCCATTTTAATTAAACATATTGACCACTAGTAGCCTACAGGGGGCTTTCTTTTATCCATTTGCTTAGCAGTCCTCTTAGGTTTGTTAGATATGTGGCAATTGACTAACTTTATTTTATTTTTCTTGTGTGCAGATTTTCGATTCAATGTGCCTTGTGGATATTGTCTTCAGATTCTGTAACATGGACTAGATGGCCTGGGTGCCATGGATATATGGACAGCCAACTAATCGTTTTTATATCATCTTTTTAAACATTTCAACAAATGAACACCTTGTGGTACTGATGAGACAAAGTCTGAATCTACTAAACAGTAACTAACAAACCTAATCATCGTTTGATGTGTGCACACACTTTGTACATTTTTAATGTTTGACTTTGAGAATAAATGAATTAACATTTCAAATCCTATGTAGGCTACATGATGCACTTTGTAAAATTCCATAATTTGCCTTTTTACAACTTTAAATCTTTGTTTTGATGCTACCTAGTCATGTCTTTACTTCCATCTGATATTCAAAACCAGATATTAAAGATACAGTAAATATCTGTTAAGAACTGACAAGCAGTTCTACATACAGAATATTTTAGAAGATGTCACTGCATGCAGTGCTTGACAAGCTGTTGCAAACAAAGATGATGGCGTCCAATATCTTGGCTATTTAGAAGATGTGAAAAAGTTGACCGGACCCTCATTTGACCTGAAGGGATGACTGTTAACCCATTTAGAGATGGAACTTCCTTCTGCAGGCTTCCATTTCATGTCGCTGGGGGGTAAGAAAAACAGTTGGTTAGCTTTTCAAAAAACAGCGACATTTGTTGGTGTACTGAAGCCTTTCTATTTCAAAACATCTATTTGTTTAACAGTTAGAAAAAGGGTTTCATGGAGCTGCTATTTATGGATGTGGCATACAACGGGCTGTAAAGAGGTTGACTATGCAAATCCAGGCAAATATCAACAGTGTGTACACTTCCACAGTTACACTGGTGGGAAGGCATTTTCCTTGCAAACAGCCTCATTTAAAACAAAGATGGCAAAGCCTTGACAATAGCCGCTTCTTGAGAATAATGCTACAATTCAATGAAGGGAAGGCAATAAATCTCATTGACTCACCTTAAGAACCCACTCATACTCTCCAAATTTTGAGTCAAAGGTGCCTTTTTGTAAGGAGCGGAGTTTGAGGGTGAACCGGGGTCCAAGTTCTTGAATGCCAACTCTCTTCTCATTCTTGAAAATGTATCTTTAAAAAAAGATAATTGAATTTGACTTCACTTGAAAGTTGTTGATGCGAGTAATAAGGTCAGTCATAATTTTACTTTATTTTCCACTTAAATATTTTAACAGTGAGTAGTGAAATGCTACATAGCAACACAGGGATGATAATATAATCCAATTTGAAATCAAGGAATTAAATAAAAAAATAAAACCATAGTCGAGCTATTCTTTCATGAAAATTCACAATCAAACCCGGCTCCGCTCATGAGTCAGGTTATAAATACTTACCTATGGAATCTAAAAAAGATGAAGTCTCGCTGATTATGAAAGGTAGCGACCTGCCGACCGACAAACTGAGGGTCATGGGGGAACAGGGCAGCAAATAGACGGCCAAGAGTATGCCCCAGGCGTGTTGTGAAGTTGTTTAAGATCACTTCTGGCGAGTGATTTGTTGGGTCCTTGCCTCGTCTCTGCAAGGTAGTTAAGATAATGAGTGGTGTAGTTACATAACTGCTACCAAAAGAAAGAAAAATTGCTTATGAAACAAAGACCCTGCATTGTTACATTACATATTTGTGATTAAATACAGTACGAGTGACAAGATATCAACGTTCGAAGGAATAGTTTTTGTTCTTACTTTTAACTCCTTGCGTAGCCGAACACTGCTGACTTTAAAATGTGCAGTTGGCCCATCGGGTAGATGACAGAGAACCATTCCATCTTATTATTATGGTGAAGGAAAAGGTTATTAAATTGTCTGAAATATTCTGTAGATCTACTGAGAGATTTGCCAGAGTACAACCCTTGGAGTTTTTAAAAGATTTATTAACCATTACCAGTCCGGGCATCTCCCATTAGCATTTGGAACAGAGCTTAATCATAAATATGAATATTGCTTGGAGCTAAGCTAAAAAATATTTAATGTCCCACAAGACATCAAATATCCACTTTATCTTTTGAATCAGTTTAGTTCAGAGGATACTGGGCATTTTTCGATCTTCATTTATGACCAGGAGGTAAGTGAAGCCCCTGGCTATGCACTGGGGAATTATTCTCTTCAGAGCCAACCCTCTTCTGTAATACACATGGGCGTCAGGGATGACTGAGGCCAGCTGCTCACAAAACCGAACTGTCCTCTAAGAAGAAATAAAGCAGAAGGTATTGGCAATGGAGAACAGTAAAACAGGATAGAGAAATTATTTCTAATTTGTTCAACTCGTGAGCAAACAGCTACATACAGACAGATTATACAAGTTTTAAAACTCAGAACCCAATACTTACAGATATACTTTTAAATTTTTAACAAATGAATGTGCAAAGGATCCGATTTAAAACAAAACACAGTCCGACTCTACCTAGTGTAGAACAAAAGTAAAATGTCAAAATATGAAATTGATTTTCACTTCTTGCCACCTTATTTTCTAGTGGAAAAAATGTTGCTCTGTGATTCATATACAAGACTAATTTACCTATCCGGGTAAAACATTTCTGATTTTGCAAGCTCCATCTCTCTCCATTCAAAATAGTTCCTAGACTGATTTGAAGACTGGAGCGAAATGCGGCACTTGCTTACCTGACTGAAATGTACCAGTGTCTGTTTGAACATGTGTTCTGTGTTCAGACAACATTGGGACCGTTTAAGGGTAGAGACTGATGCAACATTCTTTCCCATACTCAAAGAAAACGAGAAGATGGTAAAGTTAGCATTAAGATTTTATAGTGCCAGTATCCACTTACCCCTCTAGGTCTGTCTGATGTGGTGATGAGGACTTTAGGGTTTGTCAGACGGTTAAAATAGGCAGAAAATTCATCCGTTCCTTCATCGAAGGCTACCTGTAATTGATAATATCCAGACCATGTAGTAGCCACAACAATCCTGTAGGCCTACTTAAAAGTTGCCAACAATGTCAGTAACAATACCAAACACCAAAATACCTCCTCATCCTCTGGGTCAACTGTGGTCTCGTCGTATACTCTCTGGTTTTCTATCGTCTTAGGAACTTCTTTGGGTGGTGCCTACATTTAAGGTATTTTTCAAAACATGTATCATTACCGATTTCTAATATTGAAGCCCTTGCAGTTCTTGAAATTCTCTAGACGTTATGAAAATGCATTGGTCGGTAACGGTGACTGCTATTAAGGGACACTACTCACTCTGTCACCTAAGGCTGCTCTTTCTTTTTTCCTCTTCTTCTTCAGTTCCATCTTTTGCTGGAAAATGAAGGTGAACAAGGCTCAGCAGGGCATCCTAACACAGTCGACTTTTATTCCATGACCATTCCATAGCACAATTCTTTTGACATGCATGTTTACCTTCCGTTTTTCCAGTTTTAATCTCATAAACATCAGATGTCTGCGTTGCTTGTTCTTGATTTCTGAAACACTAAAGGCGGGGGGAAAGGCACCGTCTGCTGCAGTAACTTCAACCGTATTCGTCTCTGCCTTCTCAACAACACTAAGCTCGCCATTTTGTCGTGGAGACTTGCCTTTACTCTTCTTTTTCTTGCCATTTTCTTTCTTTTCGGAAACCGCTGTAATGTCCATGTTGTCAGTAGTATTTTTGCTTAGGCTTTACCATGGACGATTTCACGTGTTCCCTGTCTAGCTTCCGTTTACCGGAAATAATGTATTTGTTTTTCCGTATGTCAAAAACAAAAAAAGCCTGACGCCTAGCGGGTTGGAGGCGGTGAAAGCGATCCAGAGCAAATGCTTAGTTTAGTAACGGATAAACATATTGTATAATCATATAAGTTGAATGATTTTCTTTATGTAATAAATAAATATATGTAACTATGAATGAATTGTTAATTAATTATAAATTAGATCAATGGATAAATAGTATACAAACAGACAGAGAACCGTAACTAAATCAAGTAAAAAGTCACCAAAATAAAATAATCAAAAATAATCCACCTGTTAAATAATGTAATAGCAAAACAATATTAGCCTGTGCCATTGAAAGAATATAACCACAACACAAACATAATTATAATGATATGTTGGGAATCCAGTGTATATTACAATAAGGTCATTTAGCAGACGCTTTTATCCAAAACAACTTACAATCACATGGTGCTAATTGTAATTGTAATTGCTACTGTATATAAATGAAGTGCCTTGCCTTGCCTTATTTGTAATGTAATTTAGATTTAGAAACACATGAAATTACAGGCTGTTAGTAACATAGTAATTACAGGAACCATTATGCAATTCCTGACTGAATGAAGTAATATCTAGAAAAACTAGAAATGACCCAGTAACATACCATAAAAAAACTTGTTATACAAAATGACTAAATCTTGCATGCCTTTACCTGTGTTGGGTGTGGCAGACTGAGTGGAATTTACAGTACATCTCAACTGTATCAAAACGTTCACACAGGCAGGATGTCTTCAATATTGTTTTTATATATTACTGATATATTGGTTAGTTATTAGTTCATTACAATTGAGTACACAGTAATTTAATCAATTTACCTGTACAGTACTCAGTATATTACTGGTGATTCCTGCAATTGAAAGCATTATCTCATATTTGTACAGCATAGCAGTGGTATCTTACACAAATTCAATCTGTTAATTCTCATCCTCATTCCTCCTATGTCTCTCTGTCAACTAGCAGCCAATGTACCAGTCCACCAGCTGTCGGAAGGCCTTGTAGATAAGGGGGTGGAGGGAACACACCAGTCCGCCGCCCCGCCATGCCTGGGCCCTCTCCCGGTTCAGGTCCCCCACGCAGGTCCACTGGCTCTCGTAGGCCCAGGACACACACCACTTGGAGTGGTCATAGTGGGACTGGAAGAGTACGGGCCCAGGAAGGCGAACTCTCTGTATGTTCATGGTGTGTTTGGGGAGGGAGCAGTTGGACGGGAGCTCGTGGTTTCTCTGCCAGCTCTCCACCAGCAGGTCAGTGCCGAGGACCTGCGCAACCCAGCCTGTGTAAATGTCTGCACAAAATCCATTTATTTTTCTTTAGAAGTGTTGCTGTGCAGATGGAAAAATATGTAGCTGGGCATGGTTGCCTATAAAAGTTGGTAATTAAAAGCATATATAGATTATGTTAACAGATAAATATATATATATATATATATATATATAGGAAAATATATATTTTCCTCACAAAACATACTTTGACATAAAAAGCTAACATATTATTTATGTATTTTACTATTCTTGTACCATGACAGTACTTTGTGGGGGGCTTATATATTCTTTACTGTACATTATTATTGTTTTGACAAGTGCAAACTATGATCATAGGTCAAATGTTATCTGTGCTACAATCAACAACAACGAAACAGGAAAAAGCTCTTACCATCAACAAACTGTTCTGATTTGACAAAACTGACAAATTTCTCCCCCTGGGAGGAGAAAAGGTGTTCAATTCTTCGGTTGGAGGGCAGCGAGGGTTTGGTACCTTCGCATAACTGGGCCAATGGTGCCAGCTCAGCCAAGAATGGAGTGGGCACAGAGCAGTTATACACATGTGGGTAGAGGTAGACTATCTGCTGTACTAAAGACATAAAAGACATGAAAGACATGTCAGAAAACCGAGAAGGACGCTTTTCAGCATTCTAGGCTGTGAGGGGTGACGTGTGCATGCCAGCTCAATGACCACCAAGGAAGCAAATTACAGTACGTTGAAGAAGATATGACCACTTCCTGGGATATTTTAACAGTACTAATGTAGTAAAATGTACCATTTAGTATATTTTGACGAATTAACTGTTGGTTCATATTCATTTGGACATTTGTGAGTATTTGGCTCCCATTTTATAGTAAACTTTGACTAAAAACCTGTCTTTGTGTTTGTGTGTGTACGATGATGTGTACCGTAGATGTGTACAGGTGCGAGGGCGCTTGCTTCAGTCACTCACCTATGAGGGGGAATTGTCCGTATTTATAAGTTACACAAAGAGCCGTCTGGCCGTTGACTTTGCCAGAGGAAGGGTAAAGGTAGCCCCTCTCAGGGAAGGAGGGGAAATGGGGAATACTGTGGGACAGCCAGAACCCTTGAGAGTGGTCGAGGTACAGCACCCCTGGAGCATGTACGAGAACAAACTCTTAGAATGTAGCCCTACACATTATACACACAAATGTACTGTGTGTATAAACACAAACGTTTCCTCCAAAGTGGATTTTCTCCTGATCCTATACAAACACAAAAAGCTCAGCAATGACTTTGTTTTAGTGCACGGGCTACTCCCGTGTTTCTCAAACTGTGGGCTGGGAATGCCAGAGAGTTGCATGATGCTTTTAGAGTTGTGTTTTAGGTTGTGAAATGATTTCAAGATTTTGAAATAATCTTTTTGATTATATTTACATACGGTATGGATTTACAGAATAGCAGACACTTTTATCCACATTACAACAAAAGTACATATTATTATTATTAATATTATTTCTGAAAAATATATCATTGCTTGTGTCGCCCTTTGTGCAACTTTTTGGGGAGCATTGGTCAAAAATGTTGAGATTTTGTCTAGTCCAAAGTCTGACAGGAAAAATGTAATTCAGAGAAATACTGTATATGACCGTCATGTACAACCGTGATGAAAATTAGGTCAAGGAAAATGAGCACAATGACCCAGCCATGCTATGTTTTCCAATGATCTAGAGTCAACATCATAGGGGTGCTCTTTGGCCCTCTACGCCCCCTGACGCAACAGAACAGCTTGGTCTGTTGTATAAGATCTCCACTGCCTATTACTAAGTAGGACACAGAAGTGAAGTACATAAATCAACCACATCACATCCGTATATATATATCTATAGTAAATGTTATTGCTGTGCCAATTCTAATGTTGTGATATTTGTTGACACAAAGAATACTTGTTAGCTCTTCAGAGTACACAACATATTGCCCATACTCTATATATTGCCTGTTTTTGAAGCCATGCCCCAAAACATCATGGAATGAAGATAGAAAGAGTGCAGGATAGTGAATAAATTGAGCTACTATAGTACCTTTAGTGTGTCCATATCCTCTAATGTAGGCCTGGTCTGGGGGAGCATCATTGTAGAGAGCATAGACAGAGCTGTTTGACTGAGAAATTGTACCTATGATTAGTATACAACAGAAACTTATAGGGATATAATAGCATATCGTTTTGGCTTCTCATTATATTCGGACTAAACCACATACATTATTAAACAATTTCACCTTGTAAGCCTGCCCCTTGTAAAACTGGTTCAGCGTGTTCCCAATGGCCCCTTGGCTGGTGTTGACCATGAATTTACTTGTCTGCCAGTTACCTACAGATGAGTCCAGGTACATATACTCCACCCCACTGCCAACCACACCGATCCTATACTTGGGCAGTTTGTAGATAATAAACCTGCAGGGAATCGTTGAAAAATGTCCCATTTCCTTGTGAATACATAAAGCAGCATTTGTTTTACAATTTGATCATTTAGCAGACGCTTTTATCCAAAGCGACTTACAATCACATGGTGCTATTACATGGAGCAGATAGGGGTTAGGCATCTTGCTCAAGGATGCTTACAGGTAGGCCAACTCTGGGGCTTGAACCCACGACCTTACAGCTGGGAGTCCAACGCCCAGACCACTAGCCTATCCTGCCCCCTGTTTTCAAGGTTGACTTATTTTTTGTAGGTGAGCTCACATCTTATGACATTAATTTTCCTAGAATATGTCTAAAATTAGAGAGAAGAAAAGAGATTAAGCAATAGACAAACAGGAGCAAATATTGAGGGTTACACATTGACTGGCTGCTACAATCCATACACCACAGTGGAAATATGTTTTTTGTAATATGTACTTAATATGTCAAGGGGATATTTTTAAGCATTAGTCGTGATATATTATATTTACATTCCCAGTCAGTCAATGAACTCACCAGTCTACTGGCTCCCCGGCTTCATTTCTGCAGGAAATATCAGTCCTGCACACTGTGAAACATATAAACACAATACTAAGATTTAACCATAAGGTAACTTGTGTTCCCATGTTTAACAGCTTTCTCAAGTTTGCTAAAATCAGAAAGAGGTAATATAAAATCTACAATGAAGTTTTGTGTACTCATAAAGCTACTTTGAAATAGGCACAGCTGACAGTAAAATAGGAAGTCACAACCATTAATCTCATGACAGGAAATCCCCCATTCAGCAAAAGAGGATTATTTGAGTCCTCTGTTTGTTTTAACTGTCAATGCACTTTGTAAAATCAGTTTTTAAAGGTGCTCTATAAATAAATTGTATTATTATTATTGTTATTAATATGTAATTGTAAGTCGCTTTGGATAAAAGTGTCTGCTAAATGACCTAATTGTAATTGTAATTATTTTATGAGTGAGGAAGATGATTTTGACAGTATTTAATCAAATTTGAGGAATAATAAGGATAGTACCTTAAATAACATTTATGAATAGTCCATCGAGAGTTCTCACAGCACGCCCACAGAAAGATTCAAAAGACTAGTGTAAACAGGTTTATTCCTAGAAATCCTTACGATAGCAGGTCCAACAGGCTGAACTGAACTGTGAAGAGTGCATTGACACCACATATTCTACAAAATCCTGCTCCAAATGCAAACACCACATATATTGTCAGATACAGCACAGAAACGTTGGAGAGAGGTAACAGAAGATATCATGACAACTCCATCAGCTCAGGTACAGTGCGGTACAACACTATGGATAATTGTAAAATGCAACAACATGCTGTAAAAAAAAGCAGTTATCATTAGCCAATGCAAATGAATCATCATGGGACAATGGTCCATAACTATAGAGACAAACCAGGGCGTATCTCTCTGAGGACTAACTATATAAAGTAGGCAGAAAGAAAAACAATTGCTACAGTATACTTAATGTTTTGATGTGCCGTCGATGGATAGGGTTGAGTTAAGGAACCTCACTGATCTCATGCATGTGTGCAGAATGTGGAGTTTGTGCGGACAGGCTATGGCAAGAACATAGTGAAGGTGCTGTACATCAGGAGAGAGGGAATCCACCATACCATCATCGAGCTGAAGGCTGATGTGGAGCTCACACTTTACTCCCATAAGGACTACCTACGGGGAGACAACTCTGACATCATACCCACTGACACCATCAAAAACACTGTCCACGCCTTGGCCAAACTCAAGGGGGTAGGTATTCAACCTTTATGCAAGTACACTAGTAAAGCTGCCTGATTCTGGATAAAATGAGAATCACGATTTTCTTGCTTAGCATTGAGATCAGATTTCTCTCTCTTTTTTTCCCTCTGTATAAATGTTTATTGCACTTCTTTACCTGATACAGAAGGAAACGCAACAAAACATATGATGGTGCCTGATGGAATGCCATTAAAGTCAATATTAAATAAACTAATAAATATACCTATGAAATAAATATATATGGCTATGAAATAAATCCTGAAATAAATAAATGAGGCAATAAATATATAAATAAATAAATGAATAAATAGGTTTTTATTACAAAAATTACGCTTTTCAAATGACTACTTTTATTTATTTCAGTGGACTTTTTCGGGGACTTTTCAAGACACTTGACACTATTTACATTTCTTATATTCAAATGAATAGGGCGTGGATAAGTCTAAATATAGCCGGTTATGTGCCGATCATATTTACACGGATGCGGCATTTTGCCGACTTCTCAACTAGGTTAGCTCCGTGGGATATTTCTGTAGTTCTTATTATAGCCTACACTTACGTGAAACATGTCTGCTGTGTGGAAATTCTTCAGTGTCGGAGGAAGACATAAATTCGCAGATATAATGTAAGCATAAGCATAATATTGTTCATCTCACTGAAAAGAGTAAGCTACGTGGCTTATTTTTTTTACCAATCCGTCTCGTTAAACGGACGCTGCCTTGTGAGTAGGCTAACGTTACATTTAAATTTAATGAGTAGCCTACATTTAAAACTATGCAGGGATTAATTTTGTTGTTTTTATTTGTCCTTTCACAACTTTTCTCTCACATTGTCATTTGCCAGGGTCTTCACTCGCTCGCATTCATTGGGTTTATTTTCCTTACTGCCGGACGGTTTCCGCGGCTCTGCATCACGTGTTGTTTCGCCCCGTTGTCATTCATTGGTGGTGAAATTAGGAGCGCTTGTTTTGATAAAGCTGATGTCTCTAACAAAATGCGGCAGAATCGTCTTTAGAAATCGCATAGCAGTATGAATCAAGATCGCGATTTTAATACGATTAATCGTGCATCCATATTATTTTCCATATACTATATATAAAGAACTGTATTAAAATACATTGTTATAAAGGATAGAGTGAGATGAAAGATGTTCCGAGCAATTCATACAGTAATATCGATATAACATCTTCCACTGTGTTTGATATTGTAACGCTACATTAGTACATTAGAATTGGAAAATGTCCGAGTGGCATTTTAGTTCAACCTTGAATACTTGAATCGGCTTTGGTTGGATGTACCACTTCAAAGTACAGTATATAAAACAAAAGCGAGGAAGCTTATGGTGGCAGAAGCGTCTGCTAAATTACCCAATTGTAAATGTAATTGGCAATGCCTCATATCATGCTAACTTCTCCTGATGTGGTTATTATCAGGTGAAGACCATCGAGCAGTTCTCCATGGACATTTGTCACCATTTCCTGACATCTTATGACCATGTGATCAGGGCCAAGGTTAACATGGAGGAGGTTCCATGGAGAAGGTTGGAAAAGGTATAAAAATGTGTTAGGTTATAACCTCTTAGGGCAAAAAACTGCTTTGCTACTGTTGCTACTGTGTTGACGGTCTCAAGACATGCGTATGTACGAACAAAGGTAGCCTATGTATAGCATGTCTAACAAAGACTCTTTCTTTTGTAGAATGGAGTACAGCATGCACATGCATTCATCCACAGCCCTGAGGCTTTGCATTTCTGTGACGTTGAACAGCATCTCAATGGTTAGCCAACAAACACACACACATACACACATCCAGGCGGTTTTACCATAGGGTACAGGTAGGCAATTGCCTGGGGCCTCGTCTGCCAGGGGGCCTGTCAATTTGTGTTTTCAGACAGTCACTATCTTTTTGATGTAAAGTTATAATGAAGCAAAAATATAAATTAAAAACAAACGAGAGCACTTGTTTTAGCGCTTGTTTTATCAGTATGAATGTACCCAGTACCCAGTACCCACCACCCCTCTTTGTGGGAAAAGTGGACTGTTCCATCACCCCTGCATAGTAAAATGAGTCTACTATAACAGCTGGCGGAGCGCTACTGGGCAAGTGAAACATTGTAGCAAACATTTCGGACAGTTTCGGGTGGTGGCAGTGCCAGCGATCTATGTGGTTGTTTCAGTAATGGCAAGGAAGCAGCACTACGGAGACTAGCAACAAGTTTCCAGTGAATGGATCGACAGAAGACATCGCCCTTTCTCTCTTTCTCTCTCCTAGTCTTAGGTTACTATGACGAAAATTGCAATAATAATACATTATATATAATTAACTTTTATGTTAAGATATTCATAAATTTTAGGTTATTTAATACATTTGGCTGACTAATTATACTTTTTCATGACGATGAGAATTTTATAAAAAAATAAAAAA
>JAOEHI010036437.1:9531-23056 GCA_025447815.1 Percopsis transmontana | reverse complement strand
CGGGGGTTTTGGTGACGTAAAATTAACGGGCGCGTTTTCCCCCCCCCCCCCCCCCCCCGCTGCTTCCTGGCTTCCTGTCGAGGTGTCCCTGAGCAAGACACCCACCCCCTGCCTGCTCCCGATGTGTTGGATGGCACCCATGGCATGGCTGACACCACCATCGGTGTGTGTGTGTGTGTGTGTGAATGGGTGAATGTATAAATGCAGTCCATTTACCGTTCCTTGTTCTGCTGGCTGGTTTTGCCTCCAAGCTGCTTGACTTTCTGACATTTTTCTGTCGCATTTGTTTTTTGTATTGTCAGCATTTTAAACGGTCAGCCTTCTGTTCACAGAGGAGCTCGAGAGCTTTGTTGTGCCTAATGGGTGCTCCCTCCCGGCAGCTGTTTGATGCTCATCTTGGTCGCCTCTGAGGCCAGGAGGGGACGCTGGGAGCTGTATTGTTCCCAACATTCGGACCGTGGCACGCTGCTGCCTCTAAAACCCTGCACTTAGGGGAGCGATGATTGATTTTTAGAAAGGAAACAACCATGGCCAGACTCTCCATTCGAGGCCTGCTACGTGTAGCGTCCCTTAATGAGGATGTAACCGCCTGGCCATCATCTCTCGTAGCATCTCAATGTAGCCTTTAACACGGTGAAAAAGAAACTTATCACAATCTTTATATAAATACCTTTTCTATCGGCAACCATAATGTAATAATAGAGTAATTAATAGATTAGTTAGAAAGAAATATGTATTTTTTTTAATGCTTAGTTAACGCTCTATACTTGTAGCGTGTGGCTTCGGGGTGTTGCACATGCGCAGTTAACCAGCTCAGATTTTACTTTTTCACACAAGTACCGTATAGGCGAATACATCGCACACCTATGCACTCCTGTAACTTTCACCAGCAAAAAACAAACTAAGGCAGTGTGGTTATCGTCACCGCCCTAATGTCTCCCATCTTTAGTCCCAACTGTTTTTCTGCATACCTCGTGCTGCTTTTAGATGATTGATACATGGGTTTTTGACCTCCACACTGGTCATATAATCTTTCTGTGGCACTAATCAAACATACAATGGCACTAACTAGTAAGTGGGCTAATGTAAAGCTCGGTTCTTTTTGGAAACTCCATGATTTGTTCCGCTCCACATCAATCTGGAAACTCTCCATTATAAACAGTTGGAGATAGAGCCAATAAAAATCATTAGCAACTGTGCTACCCACCTGGTCCCTGACAGGCCAGTAGTTGTATTGTATAACGACATATTTTAGTTACCTCCTTAACTTTTCAATGGAGAGTGTCCACACTGATATGCAGATTGTGGAGCTTGCAAGCTCAGGATGGTTGAACAAGGCTAGATCTGTGAAGAACATTGTGCTCTTGTAAACAGTGGTGTGCTCTAGTAAGCAATTTGATTGCCAGAAAATCAGACTATGCCTACCATCATACGTTATGATGGGGGGGAAAAAAAATACAGCTGTATCATCGGCTGTCTGCTAAAAAAGCAGATGTGTTTGTTAATTCTAGCTTACGTCCATAGTTTAGCCTAGCAAAAAGCTATTTAGGCTACTTGGACAAACTCAACAGGGTTTGACACACTTTATTTTTAGCGCCCTTAATTGTAGTTGTACAAAGTTAAGCGAAATTTGACGGAGATGGCCGCCTCGTAGTTCCATATGCTGGGAAAACCCCTACAGACACTTTTAATCAGTATAGTTAGCTTGTTCTTTATTGTCTGGCTGGCTGTTGGGAGAAGACCAGTGGAGGACAGGGCGCTGGCTCTGATTGGTCCTTCCCCAAAAGGTCAGCGGAGTGGGCTTGCTAGGCACAAAGGGAAACCCTGGACCACTCAATATAGGGGAGGTGGGGGTTCTCCACTTTGTCTCTCTGAGCAAGCCGACAACAGAAGTGAAAGCGTGCAGATTGACAGACTTACACTTCATGACTTGATCTTCAGGCTTCCGTACAGACTCCTCCCGTCCTTTTTCTTCTTTAATGTGGTCCTAGATGGTGTCAGCACATGAATGACAAACCAACCATGATGTACTCGGGGCACTCGCACAACACACGCGCGGTAGAAAATGGCGTTTGTTTCCCGGGAAGAGGGGTTCTGCACGGAAACGGTTTCCGCGTTGTATTGGAAAGACGTGCAGAGAGAACGCTCTATAGGGAGGAGTTCAGATGATGACGGCCCCCTGCTGGAGGGGGTGGGTTCTTTCCCGGGACGTAGGCCCCTCCGCTCAAGAGCTAAACAAATACGCGTGGCTCCATCCTGTCGTTGGTCAAGTACAGACCAGGCATTGCTGCTCTCGTGTGGGGGCGGGGGGTGGAGAACGCAGCCTGGAGAGAGGTGACGTTACCCACACTGGGGAGAAGAGGGTACTCAGTTATGTGCTAGTTGTACTTTGTGGGAGAAGCTTCAAAATGTCCTTTTTTTTTTTTTTCAAAGAAGGAACAAGCTGTGGCATTGCCATGACTGACTTCTGCCGTTTAAAGGCCAACTAAACTACATCTTGGTAAGGGAGGCGGCTGTGTTCTTTTTATGCAGGGTCTTAACAGCTTAAAGTACTGCAGGAGGAAGTGGGACAGTTGGTTCAAAGGTTTTAGATGTGTGTGTGTGTGAGGCGTAGGCCTTTTGGTTTCATGAAAACCACTGTCAAGCTCCATACCAGCAAGGCATGAATTCCATAAGAAATGTATATTGTATATGTTTCAGCAACCTTTTATAGTTAGTGGTTTTGGAAGTTTGAAATCTGTAGGCAAATGAAAACACACTGTATTTACTGTATAACTGACAATAATTAATGCCTGTAGATTCTAAGCCTGTAGCCATAGTAGTGAACAGGTATTTTGCCCCTCCTCCCCCCAGGGGGCAGTGTTGTCAGCATAAGGCGTTGACTGTAGTTTACAGTAAAGGTGGGAGCACTAAAACGACTAGAAGCATGTTGGATTAAGGCTCTAATAAGTACCATGGCTACAGTTGCACCTCTCGGTGACAGCAAAACAATATATAACCGTGTATACTATAACTTTGCCCTGTTCCTTGCTTTTCTCCCTGTCTCTTTTTTTTATTTAAAAGGAATAACAAAGCAAAATGTATATTTAAAAAAATATCTTCTCTCAGGATCATTTCTCAACATTTTTAAAGAATGGGACATTTTTTTGGTTTACTGCAGCACTAATCGGAAGCAATTTAAAGTAGTGTAGAGATCCTATGAGGACGGCGGGGGGAAGTGAATTTAATTGGAGCTGCTTTTAAAGGCAGACAAAAAGCACACTGCAGTCTTAAGAACTGTGCTAAAACGAGCTCTGAGCTTCTCATTGAAGTTCTTTGTGGTGTAGTAAGGGAGCGTTTGTGGCTCGGAGGGGAATAAAATCGGCCCCAAAAAATGTTTGAAATCGTTCATGCACTATTTTCTATTTACATTTGCTAAACAAATGTGTCAGCCTAAGTTACTGGAATGCATGTTTTCTAACTACCTCTAAGATCTCTATCATTTCTATTTCTTCTGTATGACCTCGAGACATCCAAGTAAAGGCACATATTACTGTTGTGTAACTAAAAAAAAAAGTGCACACTTTTAAATGCTTGCTCACAGTTGGAATGTAGTTATGCCAGGAATAAATTCTGAAAATGTGTGGTAAAGAAACTGTATTTCAGCATTCTGTGCGCAAACTGATACCACTGCATGTGCTTCGCAGATGAGCCTGGCCTTTGCTCTGTAATTTTAAAACCATAGTTCAGAAGCTGTTTTAAACTGAAATAATGTTTTAAAAGTCTACCCTACTTGGATAAAACTTTGTTGGACTGTTCTGATTTCGCAGGCTCCTGTTTTGTTTTGCTAGTAATTCTGGAAAAAAATGTTCATGGTAGAGGCAGGTGATTGGACTACCTTCAAACAATTACACTGTAACGATGTTCGGGCACTGGCCACAAACGTTTTGAATGGAAGGTGACATAATGTGAAGCTTTCGAGAAATAGCATAGTTTTACAAGGATATTTTTGACATGACAGATCTTCTAGCTGAAGTGTAAACGTATTCAAGTGTACATGTGCTTTATAGAGGAACCAACCAATGTTGTTTTGACAGCCCAGGGATATTTTAATTCTCTAATCGGGATTTTATGCTTTCACACCAGGAAGAACTTGAAATACAGCCGGGAGTTGTCCTGTGTTTTATAAATAGCTGTTAATACTGTATGTGACGGGCATCATTCTAATGGTCTTAATCGAGGGTTGCTGTACGGGAATCTGTAGAGTTCAGGAGTGAACGGTCTTGAATGTGTTTAGATCTGCCTAGATGGCTCACCGTCCAAGTGGCAATATGCTAGTCTGAAGCTCTTGTGGTGCCAGATTCCAAGATCACCTTATACAGTCAGTGTGGCTTCTTATCAGTTAATATTGAATCTGTCTGGTCCTCTTGTGAACCTTTTAGTGTTGTTTGCACACATCCCTGTGTAATGGCAAAGTCTCCACTTAGCTGTTATTCAGACAATTGGACCATCAGACTATTGTTTTAAATCTCCAAACGGAGATTGCTAGATTAGTGATATTGAACTATTTAAGTCTTGACTGAACTTTGTGGACACATTTCAAAGTATGTTTAGGAGAAATAATCAATGTCAATAGAGCCAGAAGAAAACCAATGGGTTTCAGTTTCATTATGTAACCACCTCATCGCCTTTGGCAGAAACATAAAATGGACGACAAAATCATCGGCAGATTTTCATTCTTTCGGTTTGGCCCGCTCAGTTCTTGCAGGGATAATTGCAAAGCCTGTGTGTGTGTGTGTGTGTGTGTGTGTGTGAGTGTGTGAGAGCAAGGTCCCATGGGACTTCAAAGGGAAGAGAGCTGTTGGCCAGCACTAGCTGGGGTCAGGGCCTTGGCTAGTGCTGGCAAGCTACGGTGAGTGTTTGTCCGCAGGTGGCTGGCCGACTTGTCCTCCAAAGCTGCAAAGGTAATGAGGACCAGGTGTGCAGTGGCCAGGAAAAGGTTGTGAACCGTCTGGAATTACCTGGATTCCAGCATCGGTTACTGGCAGAATGTGGTCTGCTCTTTATCTGACAAATGCGCCCCACCACCCCCCACCAAAACAATTGTAATTTCCCATGCGTTTCTGATCCCGTTGATGAAGAATTCACAGTAGTGAAACATCTGGAGGTTATTTCTGTTAAAGTAGGTTTCGCTAGGTACTTAAAAGCCTTTTCCAGCCTCTGCTGTGAATGTTTGCGCTTCTATTTTTAGCAGTGTGTTTGTCTATGTTGGTGATGAAGCTCAGACCCCATGTTATGAATGATTTATTCCAGTCCAGGTTGTTAATACATTTATTTATTTATTTTTTTTCCCCTGCCACTCTACAGTCGAGCCACTGTTTGCTCCACAGCTACAGAGCTCCGCACCCCTGCACATGCGTACAATGCGCTGGTCTACAGTATATGTTAAATAAACAGGCGCGATCACATGACCTTTTTGAGCCAACAACACTTTATCTCTCTGTGGGTTTGCGTCTGCCTTTCATTCTTTGTTTGTTCCCTTTCTACCCAATTGCGTAGTAGTAAATACAATCTTGAAGGGACACTCCTCAATTTGTGTCCAGAATTAGCGTTGTGGTTGAAACCAGCCTTGCAAAGATGTTTAGTTTGCACCTCCCACAACTGGTAGCTGAATGGTTAGCTCTCCTCTCTACACCTCCCGCTACAGCACTCGTAGGCTCACACCGTTCTCTACCTAGAATGTACTTACCATGCACATTTGTGTTTCAAACGTAGTAAGATTGGGGTTGTGAGGGGGGCGCTACAACACATTTGAGGAGTGTAGCTTTAAGTCCTCGTTAAAGAGGAAATATTCATCTTCTTGAGGCATTTTCCTCCATTAAAGCAAGGCTGTAGACCATCAAGAGCTTTTATTAGGGGAAAACCAACCCCGCTGAATATTCAACCTGGTGGGTGTTAAACCTTTTACAGCCCTCACAAACGTTGGTATTTTAGTGTTTTTGTTTGTTGCACAGTGGAAAATGTGGTGGGGAAAACTGCAGTTTATGCTAGCTATGTTTTAAGGCAGTGAGACAGTTGTCTAACACCAATGATTCTGTTTTTGTTTGTGTACTGTGAGATGACTCGCGCACAACTTCAGTTGCTCACTTTTGGACACGCATGCACACCAACGAATGGGGGGAAGGCATTTGACTCGCAGCCAAAAAGCTTATGGGTTTGACCCACAACATAGTCTTAAAAGTTTCCTGACCCCTGCCTGCTCCAGAAAACCACTGTACCTGCTGTAAATGTTTTCTAACTGACAGCTGTAAACCCTGAAGGGTGAATCAGTGGAGTTAATTAGTTTCATGCAGCTGAAACTCCTGTTACACCACTGTAAACTGGAAGCACACACTTGTTTATTTAAATAGTAAGGGTGGAACAAAACGAGTTGTTCTGGTGTGTCGGCTCTCAATAGCATTCTGTTTTTTAGATGTACGAACCGAGTGGTCAAATTTTCAGGCCGCTCTGTTCTTTTCGTTATGCTTGAGATCAAGCGGATTACGGTGAGTCATTGGCTATTGCCCATCGACTTTGTTAAAACTCAAAGAGGAAAAAGTGCTTTTAGGCTTCTGGTTTATTCTAACGTATAGTCATCCGTGCAAACAGGTAGTTAGAGGTTACCCTGCGTTTCTTTTTAAAACCTGGAACTGACATTATCTGTTTCAAAGCTAGGTTTGGGCCCAGACTGTTGGGACTTCTTGCTTTTCATGGCGGTCAGCATCAACCTCGCCTCAAGTTTCTGAAAGTCCTACTACTTTTTGTAGTGACATTTTGGTGTTATTGTGATGCAGCATTATTATTTTGTAAATGTCTTATGGCTGTACATTAAAACCAGTTTATGCATCTTGGCTTAAGGAAACTACAGTATAACAATCATGTTCTCCAATGCAGTTAAGCCAGTTAGTTATGGCTGATGGAATGAATGGATCCTTTAAGTGCTTGTGTACATAACAACCAATACAACTACCAGACCAGTTTATCTGGCAGGCTGTTGTTGTTGTTAAGCTACCAAGCTACCATGGTTTGTAAAATGCAGTAAACGGGCCTGAAGTGAACGGCGTAAACGGGAGCAAAAATGCATAAGCGAAGTAACCACAATGACATGATGCTTTCATTATTCTAAGAGAATGTTGTTAGCTGGCAATAACTGGCATTTAACCGGTTCAACTGTTGTACAAATGTACTGATTGTAAGTCTCTTTGGATAAAAGCATCTGCTAAATGCTGTAAACTTAAAACACCTGTGTGGCTTAAGGGTTAGGGTCTTCCTCCTACTGAAACTTGATGGAAGGAAATGCTGATCATTTGTTTGGCCTGGTTAATATTTACACATTTTATGGAAGGTCCTCTGCCTTGCCTTGCCCGTTTTCCTTTCCCGTTTTCCTTTCAGTGGTTTAGCAGAAGGTCACACTCGGGGCTCATGAGTGACGGGCGGTTGTCAGCCCAGTAAATTAGCCAGGCACTATACCTGGGGCCCTGGGCGAGGGGCGGGGCTTAACCTCCCCCTTTCCCCTTATAGCACGCATATCGTTTGGCTGTCATCTGAGGAAGTCGGCTAATCTTAGCCTGGTAACCCATCCGTGCCTCTCACTCTCGGCGTTGCTGCGATATAGGGGTCGGGGTTATGTGGAATAATTTGCCTTTGTTACCTGAATATTGGTGGAGGAGGTCAGCATGATAGTGACAGGTAAGTAGCCATCTCATGATGACGAGACACTGCATTGTGTAACTGTTTCGTGAAATTGTAAACCAGTATAGGTGTCACTAGTCCAGATGAGGGAGAATATTATTTTTGTATTGGCTGTATCATCACTTGTAACTGTCTTGGACCTAAACATAAAACTTGTTTTAGTTTGTGTTAACCTTGGAAATAAAAACACGATTTATAAAAAAAAAAAGTGCCTACAAATTACATATTTAGTTTTCTATGTAGATGGGCCTCAAATGTTAATATTATAACTATAGTTCATACAACAAACTATTTACCTGAATTAATTAATTTTATTGTTTAGCGACATGTTATGTGACTATTGTCAAGGTTTGCATTCAAATGTCTTTTGAGCCTTTGAGGAATGTTGCTCTTTAACTCCCCCCCCCCCCCATCAAGAAACCTTTAGTCACTGTCAATCATTTACAAAATGGTTAGCTGTCCAGACTGGGTCTTTATCCTCTACCAACTCGGTAATGATGAACATGACTATAAGCGTTTTGTAACGGACTGAGATGATCCATTCATTCTCCATGGGTTTAATGAGTAGTTCTACAAGCTGGCAGATGCAAGTTTCTCAGCTGAGTTTTAAATTGTTTGTGTGTCATGTCTGCACATTCGACTCTCACTTCAGTTTGCAAGCTGCACCTCTACGATTTGCTTCGCTTTGTCTGGGACAGGGTTTCTGCGGCTCCTTAAAATCCAATAATTGGAATTTTAGTACTTAAAATGTCTTGAATACGATTTTGAACGGTTTTGAAAATTGATTGGATTAAGAAGTTAACGTTATTTTTACTTTATAAAGTTGCATTAACTTAAGTCTCTCTGTTTAAATATATTTTTGGGGCAACGTTTTATTGATCACGCTGTAACAAAACTACTAATGCAAACTGTGCAGCCCAAGCACAATGAATCGGAGCACACCTAGCTAGTGTGTTGTGGGCTAACGTGGCGTCTCCTGCGCAGGGGCATGATAGTCTAGTGGTTTAGGTGTTGGACTCCCAGCCGTAAGGTCGTGGGTTCAAGCCCCAGAGTTGGCCTACCTGTAAGCATCCTTGAGCAAGATGCCTAACCTGCTCCATGTAATAAAACAATGACGCTTTGGATAAAAGCGTCTGCTAAATGCTGTAACTGTAACCGTCTCCTCATCAAAACAAGATCTACTTCTAGAAGTAATAAAGTTCAAATATTTTCCGTTAACGTTACTTACTGACATTCGTAATGGACTTAAAGTCTTGAATTTAACTTGTTGAAACCTGCAAAAACCCCGTGGGAACTCTCCATTCAAAACCTTTTGTCGGCCAGTTGCAGAACCATTAGCCCCTCGGCGACCGGGTCCTAGGCAGTACTTCTAGCTTTAGGGTTCTTTGTGATTTAAGGACCCAGGTAAACATCAGTTCTAGTCAGAAATTCAGAAGGTGCATCTTCTGTCAACTCTGATGGTACCTTGTAGTGGCGTTGGAGGTAGCGATTTATTTAAAAATAAATAAATAAAATTGACATTGTTCACAACAGTCTTTTTTTTTTTTCAGGGGCCCAGGGCCTAATGCTAGTTGTCTCCTGAGAAAACACATCCGCCATCGGTCTGACGAGACTCTGGGGGGGGCAAGGGCCAATATTTCGGTTTCCGGTGTGTAGCCAGCAGGCCATTCGGTTGTTTACAGTCCGATTTAGAGACTTAAGATGCGAGAATGGAGTCGACTTCGGCTAATCTCTATAAACACATATCTGCACATGATTGCAGATAAATCTTTGTGTTTTTTAAAAAGCTAAATCGTCAATGTGTTCCACCTCTTTTGCTCTCCACACGGACTGTTTACCTGCATGCAACCAAAGCCCGTTAAAACGTGATTGGTCAATACTACTCCGACTACAAACGGAAACCAGGGCGCTTCTGATGCCAAAATCTTGCCTACAGATTCTGCATTCATATGCGGATATGTTTATAGAGATTATCTCCTGAGTTACAATAGGTTAATTCAGTTGTCATTGGAAGAGCCTCACATGCTGTAGAGTTTTAATACTTGGGGAAAATAGCCTTGTTCTGATCATTTTACTGAGGTTTGCCGGAAATGCCTTTCTTGCAAAACATCAGTGGATAAGCATTTGATGATGAATGTGTCGGGAGATTTTCATGACGACATAGAACAGTGTTTACTGTACTTGGACTTGACTTGTAGCGGTCCACTCCAGCGTTGGACTGAATAACTAGGTAAAACATGACAACCTACCAAGTTGTAGTACAGAAAATAACATTAGTATTGGATGCACTTATCATAAAAATATAGGGGGGATGTTTTTTTGTTGTTGATGAAATTGTATTGAGCATTGTTTTCAAAGTGGTTCCACACAAAATTGCATGATGCAGCATGTGTTTATTTAACCGTGAGGTCTCAAAGCCAGCAAAGAACCGGAGCAAGCACTGACGAAATAAGCAGGACTGTAGCTTTTAATATCTGAATCATTCCCCTGGAGAACTAGGAGAGCTCTATTTGAGGTTGTAGGGTCTATTCCAGCTCCTTTAATGGATGGCTGGGATCAACACTTTAATAGATTTTAAGATGGGGGGGGATCAGTCTGGCCTTTCAGTGGGCGGCGCACGTGTGTTCTACGAGGCAGTTCCTGTGTTGGAGGCCGGCGCGGTTGAGGTTAAAGTTTTACATTTCTGGATCAGTAATGCATGCTGGGCTACTACAGTATAGGGTCTTAAAGCCTGCAAGAGAATGGGTTGTACATTTTTGCTTCTTCACCCATCCAGATGCTGCTTTTTTATAAGTGACCTTCTCTGTGTTGCCCATGTGTCTGACCTCCCTGCCTTCTGTCTTGGCTCTATTTTGAATGGAGAGAATGGCTCTTTTGTCCCTGGTCATAATGTCTCCATTGATCCAAGTGCACACAAGACCCCTGTGCTCATGAATGTCAGATGGAAGCACACCTGTGAAGAAGCAGGGTTCAGCCCTCGGTGGGCTTAAACTTTTTTTCAAGGAAATGCCTTTGTGCTGCGGAATGTAAATTAAAAATAAAGCTGATACCAAAATCAGAATCGTGGCTAGATGGATATCTCTCTCTATATCAAAAATATGCATGGTCAATTTCCGATTTTTCTTTTCCGTTCTGCAGATGTTTTGCTGTACTTTCTATTGCTTCTCTGACACCGCGAGGTACCATCTAGGGGAAAGCAATAGGTTACATCAAATTCCTAACCTGACTCTGCAGGAAACGGTTTCCACGGAAGCCTTCACAGATGGTTCTGTGGAACAAACCATCTGGAAAGGCTTCTGTGGAAACTGTTTTGAAAAGGCAGGCACTTTCAAAAAAATACTTGGCAGGTGATTGGATGAACAATCTATCACCTTTTTATCACGGGCTGTTCAGAAAACGCATAAATTGAAGCCTGGCTAGACCAATATCGCAGCAAAGTGGAACTGGAGCTCTCAAGATCAGGATGGTATGGCAAGCCTATCAAATTCCAGCATACACACTGCATTTAAACAAAACAATACAGTTGCACTAAAGCGGTACTCTGCATCCTGAACTCAACTCTGTAGGAATTTTTTTTTTTTTATGTGAGTTTTTTATGTTTTTATGTGAGGACCTTCCTGAAACTAGATGGATGCCGGTCTGTGACCTACTTGACTTTACTTGCTTAACAATAAATCGACTGCAGACGTTAAAACCACAGCGCTAGATTCTGACGATATTTGAATTGTTCTTGATTGCTGTTCTTGATTATGAAGACTGAACTGAGTTGGGAATGCATTCCAACTGTTACTGCCTACTGACATGTGAGTGAACATCTGTCTTTCTGTCTCAGTTCGCAGGTTGCATGGTAGGCTGGACTTGATGCATGGCAGTTGCATGAACCCTGTACGTCTTGTTGTGGGACTAGGAACGCGCACACCATGGCCCACACCGTGCACGTGAATGCCAACGGCCCAGGTAACCACACCTTCCTCCCTCTAATGTTTCCCATTCATGTTTTTATGAAGATTTTGTCAGTTTTCGGAAGATGTGCATTTGCTATAACTAATGTTTGAGACACGCCTGTTTGTACCACTGAACGGTTATGTTTGAAAAATGGATGAAAGCTATGTAATATAACAGAGATTGGCAGGTTTTGATATTCTCTCTAATATGGCTGCTTAATGTGTTTTGTATCAACACGTGAAAATATGACTGCCTGTCCTCTGAATAACGTGTGCTTGCCCTGGATAAATATAACCCAGCTAGACAGGAATACAATAGGGTCTATTTAGGTATCTAGTTTCAGGCTTATGTTAGACCATAAAATTATACCTCAGTTTTGTCTGTCACCATAGTAGGTGAAAGCGATCGCGTTTCGCTTTATTAGAGATGCTGAAATGGATGATGAGCAATGAAGTCATTAATTTATTTATAGTATTTAAAAATAGGATAATACCTCACGCACCGGCAGCAGTAGCATGGAAATACATCATATTCATGGCCCCATAAAAATCTGTCAACCAGTCCAGCTATGTTCACATTTATCTTTGCTCACGACGGAGATGGGTCTATATCTAGTCTAGGTTTTAAAGCAATAGTAGCTGTTTTTAAAGCACAAGCAGCTGCTTCATTACCACTTACCATTGCTGCTGCTCTGTGTATTTAACGAATACGCTTGAAACTTGAGTGGGGGGAAACTTCTTCTATCCTGAATCAGTGAAAACTCGTGACTATGGCATTTGACTGGCTGTAAAATTCCAACTATTTCCAAAGGGAAAGAATTTAGATTTTGAGATTGTCTTTACAATAAAGACCGCAGGCCGTTAATGACAGGAGGACATGACTGCAGGCAAGATTTCCACACGTCTGTGTGAAATAAACCCCGTCAGGATGGGCCCTGCACAGAGCCCGCACCTGCAGACTGCTTGCATTCCTGGCCAGGCAAACATGAGGAGAGAGTGAAGCTTTTCCTTCCAAGCCCCCCTGTGGTATGCTCAGCATGCGTGGCAGATGCCTTCAGGATACTTGCACACCATATTTAGTGGGTGTTCAGTCAAAACAGCTCTAACGCAGCATACGGCCACTTCTGCCAGCTAAAAGGATTACACTTTAAGGTGCACGACTCTACTCAACCCCCAGAACCCCAAATTTATGCCCCAGCTGGGTTAGTTTATAATTAAAACGTATGGAAGAGAATGGTTTGAGCCTAGATGCTCTGTAGTGGGAGGAGTAGAGAGTAGTGCCACACACAGCGCACTAAGGTTCTGGGGAGGGGCATGTGCTCAGAGTTCCAAACCTAAATGTTGTAATGCTGGTTTAAATGACGAATTTGTGTGTGTGTGTGTGTGTGTGTGGGGGGGTGGTGGTGTCTGTTTTACCTGCAGTTTAAATATTTAGAAATCCCCGTCATGCTAAGCTACCAACCTGCACCTTAAAGGTTGTGAGAACTGCTTTCATAGTTGGACCTTAGCAGCCCAGCATGGCAGGATCAGCACCTGCTGTGCCACAAATGTACTCTTCTTTCTGCAAAGACAATAGTGTGCTATTGGGCTGGTCTATTGCATCTACAGTAATACTACAGTTTTAATGTACTGTTTCAGAAGAGGTGTCATCATTGACCTCGTCTTTATTAAAGAAAGATGATACAAAAATACTAAATAAATGACATTTGTCTTATTATATATTCTAGTGTATAGTGTAGTTCGTATACAGTACCAGCAGCTATGCAGCAGCTATGCAGCAGCCCTGACCAGACAAAAGGGATCCCGCATTGGCATGGCGTGACCGTACCAGTGTTTCCTGGTCCAGTGAAGGACTTGCTGTCTAGAATATA
>JAOEHI010036416.1:0-16486 GCA_025447815.1 Percopsis transmontana | reverse complement strand
TGTGTATGTAGCTCACAAGACACAGAACATAAGCACAATAGAGAATGCACTGTAACCCCCTCTAATGTGGATATCTGGACCATACTGGCCTGCAGCCTATGCGTTCCTTGGTCTGCATCAGATTAGTCAGTCTGATAGAACCTCGTTAAAAATGTTGCGCAGTCAGACACTTTTGTGACTTTGGAATAGAATATAATAGAATATCAGCAAATGATGCATGTTGCCAACCATTATAAGAACTAGAGGGGTACTTTGCCAGCCAGTGGGCGGAGAATCAGTCATTTGGCACATCGGATTTTCACATGTACTGTAAACACCAACATTTTGTTTCAAAAGACATTCAATTGCTCTGTTTGCATTCCCTTTTTCATGAGCACTAGACCTCTAGACTTCAGACTTCAGGTACCTCAGATACCTGGTTACAGGGTATCGTTTATTTTTCTTATCTTCTTTTTTGTTGCTGTAACACCCATATTTCACTTTGAGGATCAATAAATCATTATCTTTGCTAGCAAACCGTTTTTTGTGAATTCACAGCTTGCTTTGAAAGAAAAATATCTTTCTATTTAAATTTGAAGTACAATAAATGTTTATCTTTATTGCTGAGGTGCAAAGGCACATCTGGTGTTTTTACAGATTTTACAACAACTAAGCTTCAGATTAAAAGTAAAGTAAACATGCAACTATACTTCACTTTACTACTTTACTTAGCTTTATTTACATTTACACTTTATTAGGTACACCCGCTGTAGCCCATCCACTCCAAAGTTTTTGTTGTGCGTTCAAAGAAACTCTGCATATCACTATTTGAGCTATACTGTCTCTTTCCTGTCAGCTTGAACCGGTCTGGTCATTCTCCTCTGACCTCTTCAGGCGTTGTCGCCCACAGATCTACCCTTCTAAAGATCCTTTTAGAGGGGAGGGATAGATCTGGGTTTGTTTTTCCCACCATGCAATGTAAACCCTAGACTGTTGTGTCAAAATCCCAGGATATGTGCAGTTTCTGCGATACTCAAACCATCCTGTCATTCCATGCTCAGCCACTTAGATCACATTTATTCCCCATTCTGATGTTTAGTTCAAACAACAACTAAACCTCTTGACTATGACTGCATGCTTTTATGCATTGAGTTGCTGCCACATGATTGGCTGATATATTTGCTTTAACGAGCAGGTGTACAAGGGTACCTAATAAAGTGGACACTGAGTTTATTCGGGTTAGATTTACATGGTGAGGCTGAGTAATGTAATTTTAGCACAGGACGTCTGTAATATTTATGGTTGATTCGCACGGGATTAGATATCCGAAGCCACCTACCACATAGGTGCACTTTATAGTTCTACATTTACAGATTATAGTCTGTATAGTATATACTGTCTACAGTATATAAAATAACTTACCTAAAGCAGCTAGAAGCGCCTCTGGGGAGTTGCTTTCAAATGAAAATGATGTTACTTCTGTAATTGCCATTATACATTGGTACATACAATGTACAGTATTATTTACATTTCACATCTTACCTTCACAATGTGTGTCATTTATGCCAACATATTGTTATTCCGACATTACTCAATGGTTTAAAATACACTCCCTTAAGTATTTGTATCTTATATATACAGTGCGTAAGTGGATTTGTGAGGATGTTAAGCATAAAAGGAAAGTAAATAATGTATTCCGATTCTTTCCTGCAACCAAGTGAAAATTATTCACTTGTCACACAATTCGCTTGTCCTGACCCATTTTGCTTTAGCCAGATCCAATATGGTGACCTTGGAGCCTGCAAATTGGGATATAGCTTATTTGCTATAATACACACCACTATTCCCTATGCACATGTGTCTGGTACCTATCTGAAGGTGGAATGCCTTGTGGGGAATTTCATGCGTTTTCTACACAATTGAAGAAGTTGTGTCGTACAGTCACAGGAAGATACTTTAAGTGAAGATATGTGAGTCATTGCCTAACACCCTCTCTGCTCAGATGACATCTGGCCTGAACCTCATCTGCACCGTTTAGCATACCTGAATGCATTCATGGAGAAAGTATCCCACATTACATCTCATATCCTTCACAGAGAATGCTTATTAAAGTCTGCTTTGCATCCCCCGCATAAGGACATCCAATATCAGCAAAGATAATCAGGATAGTATTGTAAATACTAAGCCTAGCAAGCAACAGCCATTCCTGAAATATAAATGTAATATTGGTGGGCAGTTTCTCACATTACAGTAGCCTATTTACTGTAACCAAGGTAAAATCTTGGTGACCGTGACCAGATGTGGCTAAATCAACATGCGATAGTTCAGCATACTAAATCTAAACGGGGATATTGGACGGAAAACTATGTTCTGAGCAGTACAGTAACGCATTGGGCTGACTGGGAACCACAAGACATGCTCTTAGGTGATTTTGTGCTTGAAGTAATGGCCAGCAAATTATCCAAACAAACAAGAATACTGTATCAAAAATGCTTCCTTGTTCCCGCCTTAAGTGGTTTGATCTCTGCCTCTTATTTATTTTCTACTCCCCTCCAACAGTCATTTTCAAAGAAATTCCTTTGTAATGACCCTGACAGTCAAACTATGGCACAATAATTGACTAGATGTTAAAGGGAATGGACCATGTCTCGATGAAGTTCACCTGAAATGATGGCGTAGAGTAAAGAAAGCTTATCTTAGTTTTTCATGTTGCTGTCTCACATATTGGCAGTTCATTCCTCCTATTCTACATCTGAATTTCATTGTGTCTACTTAATCAGCCAGAAACAGGAATGATCAGCTAACATTTCATTTCCCATGAATATTTGATTGTCAAAAATTGCCCTGAGGGAATGGACTGGGCCCTGGGTTCGGTTTTGATTTGCGATTAAACTATCAAGAAATCAATTTAATCTGCTTTGAATAATTCAGGGTTTAATGGAATGAGAAATGGCAATCGGGCCATGGGTTATGAGAAAGTTTGCAGAGGGGGGAGGGGGAGTTGGGGGAGGGTGTTGAGATGCCACTCAAAATGTAAGCAGATTGCTTAAAATGCGCTGGAGAGTCAGTAGAGAGTTATTGTCACTTCACTTGGTCTTCTGGCCTGGCATGTCAATAAGGTGACTGTGTCAGTGATTTGTAGATAATAGCTCATCCGCAGAATTACAAAATTGAGATTACAAAATTTTTTGGGCTAAAGTCTAACCGCGCTGCTGTTTCATTGCCTTTGTGTGTAGGGAAAATTATATAAATCATGGCAAATACAAGTGAACATCTTCTCTGCTGTAATTGCTTTGGGAAAAATATTAATGTTGTGTGGACTACCAACCTTGGGGGAGTGAATGTTTTAATTTCTATAATTAGTGTAAGTGTTAAGCCTCTTTATACAAGAAAGAAAAAGAAACCAAGAAACGTCAGGCTGACTGACTATTGATTGAGGAACAAAAAGTCATTTTATTGCTGGTGGAATTGTGTGTGACCGGCGATTGGTCATTATAGGCTACAGTCTTAAAGCACTGAAAAATATCAGAACATAAACTAACTAAAAATAGGTCAAGAGGCTTATGTGAAATGCTATACTGTCAATTATCGGCTGTAGGAGTAAGAAGGGGAGTCGCACAGAAAGTAATATGATAGGTCTAGAATTATTAGCCTCATTTAGGATAATTAGTCACGGTGCTTGAAACACAGATGTTACGGGAACAGTGCTTAACTTACTGCTGTGTAGCTAACATATAGTTCAAAGTATTGTCATCAAACTATTTTCTTAAAAAAATACTTTCCCTAAATATTCTAAATGACTATGTTTTTAGGCCTATTCTATTGCATTAAATAGTATTCTGTAGAATTCCTTTATCCATCTATGGAACAATATGGAACCCCCACCCCCAAATGCACACACAAACACACAACACACACACACACTAAGAATAAAACCCCTCATGCCGTGAAGAAAATAAACAGTGTTATGCATGTTTTTGCCTTCTGAACTAGTTTGGTTTCCACGGCAATAAAAACTCAACCCAACACAAAAATAAAATATAATATAAAATCTGTCACGATAACTCTGAAATCAGAAGGTCAATAACACAACTGGCACATTCAGTTCTAAATAGAAAGTTACTAACCATATATAACAAACACTTAACTGACAGAGTGTGCGCACTCAATATGCGGAACATCTTCCAACTCGTTTTTTCTGCCTGCTTTCCACATTCTATTTCCGTCTGTGACAGCGACACTACATCTCCTTTAGTTTTTCTGTCCCCCCACTTTCTCTTACTCACCCTTATTTCTGTCTCTAAGATTTCTGCACTGGCTTAGTTATATGTATATACTGTATGTGTGTATATATATATATATATATATATATATACAGTATATATATATATTGTATGTATGTACTCTGTATTGGGTTGTTTGCTGCGAGACTCATTTAAAGCTGTTGTGTAATAATTCATTACTAAACTTCTGACCTCTCATCAACAGTTCCGCTCGCCTGGGGAGACTATACAGTGATTAAAACTGGCCATGGAGAGCAAGCTTTACGGGCGCAGGGTATGAATGCGAAATTAGTGATGCAGCTCGAGAACAGTTTGGGAAACAGGACTGACAAGGAGTGTTGACACATCATCAAACTGAGACTGATTGCTAGAATAATTGGTTTGTACCTAATCATATTAGCGTGGCCTCTTGGGTCTGTGTATGATTATGTGTGTAGGGTTTCCTGTGTATTGGGATTGGGGGGCTGGTGGTGATGGAGGAGGCGGGGGGGGCAGGCGGGCAGAAAAGTCTGCGAAAAGGAAACCAGACGTAGTTTCTAGAGGGGCCTTCGATCAAATTCACAGAGCGATCCTCCAGAATGGCAATTTAATTTGAAAAGTTTACAATCACGTTAGGGAGCTGTAGAGAAAAAAGAAGGGGGGGGGGCACTGGAAGGGCAACCTGGTGTTTTTGTTCCGAGCCTCTGATAAGAAGGCAGCCTCTAAGTGAGTTAAATGAGAAATACCGTCGGCACAGCTGTTGTTCCACCCCCCAGGGAGGCTTTAGAGGGGGTCTGAGAGGCTCAGATATGGGATGTGTGCCAGCACACCTCTTTGCATCTGCCACCCACTCCACCCTTCCCATTTAGTGACCGTATTTCCCATTGGCTAGCGGGATGCGTTACGACAATCAGCGTGCCATTCGTCACCCGTTTACAGTTCTGTTAACTGTGTGACATTTATTGTTTTGCTGGAGTATGTTCTGTGTGAAGTTGTTGAGATCATAGTGCTAGCTGAAACACACTCCTGTGAATAGCTTATGACTGCATTTATATAGTGTCAAATGCCCAGGCACCAAGATGCATGGACAGTTATGTGTTCTGCTTATTTCTTGACTGCATATTGACAGGCTTTCAACAGAAGTTTCTACATTCTTCTAGCTGTTGCTATGAAAACTCTGACAGCGTCCACTGCCTGCCGTACCAGAGCAAGTTTTTCAGGCAGGTAAGACAAGGCTGCCAAAGTGGTAAAAACTGTTAAAATATCTGAGTTATTCCTGAATTTAGTCATTTTTCACAGTGGATTGTTTTGGCAGGGTATTACTATGAATCTTTATAGATGGGAGATGCATTTGGCTCATATTTACAGTATTTTCACCGTTAAATCCCACGGGACGTGAATTTCTCAAATTATATCATACAGAAGAACACCCATCCACCCTGAGGATCAATTGCATAGAGGTGGACTATGATTAAGACATCTATGACACACAGGGATATGAACACATATGATCGTGCAATTGTTTTTGTACTTTTTGTCGGTCATTGGCGGACCACTTATCCTGATTTCCCATCCTGTCTTAAAAGACAAAGAGCTTAAAATAATTTTAGCCATTATATTCAGCTTTGCACTCTGAGTCCAAATTCCCTTTTTGTCCTTCAGCCATTTTTAAAAAGCGCTAGCCAATAGTGATTCTGCTGTTTTCCCTATTTCAAGTTTACTTTCATTATTTCAATTTAGCTGCTTAAAATCACGAAAAGCTTCTTCTGTTCCATGACAATGAGGGACAACAGATTTCACAGAGCCAAAAAAGCCTCTCTCGTCTCATATTTTGTCTTTCCTGTCTGCAGTGATTTTATGTTTTTCATTGCCTGTGACAAAACTGTAACATTTAGGCAAATACTCCTCCCTTTCATCTAAAACAACCTTGTTTTCAGCCTTAACAAGTCAAAATTCTTTATGTACTGTCAATTTTCTGTACTGTATGTCTCCTGTGTGTCAGGGTTAGGGTTCTTTGTGACCCAAGCGCAGAAACAGGCAAGCAGGCAGGCAGTGGTGGTTAGAGAATTTAATTTAAACTCAACCCGAAAAGAGGGCAACAAAGAAAACAGGGAACGGCAAAACTACAACACAAACAGCTCACAGCTTGGGGAAGTCCAGGAAAACAGAAAAAGCTCCCAAAGGCAAAACTTACTGGCATGGACAGGCAAGGGCAAGGGCAAGGACAAGGAAAGGGACAAGGAAAGGGACAAGGGAAGGGACAAGGAAAGAGACAAGGAAAGGGACAAGGACAAGGAACATAGACAGGAAAAGACAAAGACAACAACAGAGACAACGACAACGACAAAGACTAGGAACCAGCCCAGAGACACAGACGAAATACACTAGGGATGATTGAGGAATGGGAAACAGGTGAGGGCGGTGATTGGAACACCATTGGAGAGGAAGGACCATATAAGGAGGCAGGGCGGAGCAAGGGAGGGGCCGGGAAGAACACAGGGGAACAAGGTAGACCCACCAGGGAAACATGGAACCAGACACTGGGGAAGACAAGAGACAAGACAAAAACAGCGAACAGGCAGGGTCGTGAAACTGTACCTTCAGACTCAAGTTTTTACGTGAAGGCAAGATCCATTTAGACCAGTGGTTCTCAAACTTTATTGGCTTCTGTACCCTTTTTCCATTCTCTTCCAAGCCCAAGTACCCCTTTGCCGGACTACAACATATTTCTTATATACTGTTAGGATAGAAGAGAAAAACATAACTATAGCATTTGATTATACTGTACAAAAGGACTATTGAATGAAAATGGTTGCTTCAAACCTGAAAAAATGACACGATAATATAAATATAAAGTGTTAAACAGTTTGCCTCTTTAATAGCTCCAGGAAAACACAGATAGGAACGTCTATACTTTTTAAATAGGAACTATTTAAAAAATACATTATATGAGAAACACGGATTTAGATAAATCTAGACTAAGAGTCAGGCTGCCCAAGGTCTGATGAGTAACTTGTTGCATCTCTCCTTCTCTTTGTCCTTTTCTCTACGCCAATCATAACGCCAAAAAAGTCAGATTACAACTAAAAATCAATCATACTCCTCCAACTGCTACTTTCTCCTGTCTCATTATATCGTGTTGTTGTGTGTTTTGCCATCACTTGAAACATGCTTCCCCCACGGTGCCGTGCATGGCACCCTGCTGATTGTCAGTTCATTATTACAGACACTAAAACAAACAAAGAGCGCTTGTGTATTTTGTAAGTGACAAATCTATGTGTGTGTGTGTCTGTTTGCAAGTTTGTGCGGGGTTTGTGCATAAGAGAATCTTAAAATGAGCACCTGTGGTTGAATTACTGTCGCCTATAATACCTCCCGGAGCGAGCGTTCGTGGAGTGGGTTCCTGGTGGGGATTTGCATCTGTAATGGGGCTTTTGAGGATAGACGGGATTGCAGATGTGAAGCGATATGGCGGCCTGAGTTTAAACACAGAGATGGAACAGGGGGAGTTAGTGTGGCGGGACTCTCCTCCATGGGGCCGTCATATCACTGTGCTCTAAAGTACACCCATTTCCCACGGTCATTTGCTCAAGCACCTCCGGCGGGGATTTGGTTATCCTCTCTCGGAAAGCGATGTGGTCTTATGACCCAACGTGAGGGAGAAAGGGGCGATTCACTGACAGAGAGAGAGAGAGAGAGAGAGAGAGAGAGAGAGAGAGAAAGAAAGAGAGAGAGAGAAGTAATGTCTGTATTTTCTTTATTCTGGAAAATAACTACATTGTTATGCTGTTATTAAAATCAGAAACACTGGGAGCCTAACACAAGGGAAAATAAAGTGTAACCATTTGTCAGCCGGGTAGAGAACCACCAGGCCAATCCGCGTCCAGGTTTGTAGTTCAGTTGGTGCCAACAGCAATTAAGTGTCTGCATGTGTTAAAAAATGTGGGTCTTGTGGTCTGCTAATGATTTTACACCTATTTACACCTATTGTCCAGTTGTCCATTGAGAGCTCCAAGAGTAATACTGTATGTACAGAATGTTAGGCAAATTGAAGCTATCGCATCGTGTCTCCGTGCAACATTGATTTCTAAACTTCAAGGATGGTGCAAATTACAATAAAGTGTCAAATTTCAATAGGCCTTCTCAACCCCCCGAGCGATCACAGCGATACGTACGTGACTGCTGCCTACGAAGGCGCGTCACCCCTGACCCCGGAGTTGCTTACGGGAAGGTTTTATACCCCCTGGTGACTCCCGATGACAAACGCCCCGTCTCTCCCTGGTGCAGATGTGGATGATGCAGCACTTCATTCAGAGGCGGCCGGGGGGGCAGGGGGAGTCAGAGAGCTCGTCAGGGCGGGGCGAGGTGAGATTCGCATCTGCCGCTCACAAGGAACGGGGCCACAGACGGTCAGAGATTACACGGCGGACAGGGGGGGCGGATGGCGGGTGCAGGTAGGAGAAAGATAGGACAGGTAAGCTGCAGACACAGGTTAGGACGACGGGTATTTGAGGGAAGCGCCGTGGCAAAGGTGACCCCCCCCCCTCCGTGTGTGCAGTCCAATCCAGAAATAGAGGCAGACAGACAGCTCAGGCTGCAATTCAGCAATGCCTCTCCTTCCCACAACCTTGTATTGATTCATAGAGAACAGATTGTTCTGCTCCCCCCCCCCCGTGCCTTCCCATCTCCCCTCTGCCATCTCCATGCACGCACATGCAAACACAAGACGTAAACTGTAAACAAGACGGTTCAAACCATTTATCTGTTATCACACAGACGTTTTATTGACAATTGTAAAGTGATATTTTAGGCCCCAGCTCTTTATCAGACAAGAAAGCCCATTTGTGTACATTATAACTGTCTCATTCGAGCGGTTTTAATCAACTGCGTGGGCTGGTGATGCAAGAGGAGGCCAATTAGAAGGCTGTATTACTGTAACATTTTCGATTGCGGCATTTATTGCCATTATTTTCTAGCTCTACTGTACTCTTGCTTTCAGTCATAATGCATACTCACATTCATAGCAATTTATTGGAAATATATTGGTTGAAAAATGACAATGATAAAAATATATATATGGCATTCTATTTCAGGCACGAAAAAAAGAAAAGAAATACTGCCCTGAAATGACACAGAGAGAATATAGATGCATGTATAAATGCTATCTGCGAGGGGTTAAATATCTGACCCTGCTGTGTGTCCCTCAGGGTCTGACTCTATTTAGCTTGTGAACATTGGTCTCATTACATTTCTCACCCAAAAGCTGAAATACATCAAGAATAGTGACAGTTGCATCTTTCACATGCACGGCAAACCCAAATAGCTTCTAGGAGCTTCTTCTCCTGAGTGACACATAATAGATGAAGCGAATCAGTAGAATTAGCTGTCTGTGCAACCAACCTTAACTTCCTCCAAAGTATCTAATGAATCCATTATCTGTATATTGTATCTCAAAGACAAATACCTTCATTACTTGATTTTAGCACCTTGATCCTGATGGTTCATTAACAACCGCATTTAAAAGTATGTAGTCCTTCACAACAAGCATTTAATGCACTGACCTAGGTTTATGCGGCTTTCCAGGGCCTGTTGTGTGGTAGGTTTCTCCAAGTAGGAAGTCATTCACCTAAAGGTCCCGTGTCATTTAAGGTCTCATATCATGCCATTTTCATTTTGGACAGACCTTTCTCCCTTCAAGCTGAACATATAATTTCAGTTGGTGTTACATTTTCTCTTCACATGGCCTAACTTTATTGGCTATCTGACAGGGAGTTGCAGTATAGGTCAGATATGATTGGTTACAATCCAGAAATGATGTCACACTTGGGGCCAAATCTTTTTTCAGCATGATTATTCCTGAGAAGAATTTTGGTTAAATGACTTAGAGTTCAAAAATGTTTCAGGTCCCTTCAAACAACACAACCAACCACAAAAATAGAACAACATTTAAAAAAAATAGGGGACCTTTAATGTCTCATGTCACTCATGCAGAAAGTAAAATAAACATGTAGGTTGTTAATTTCTGGGCACATAGCTAGCAAATGAACAGCATTGTAGGCTGTACCATAGGTGTTTCTAGCACAAATATAGCAAAAACTCAAATGATGGTTTACTGTAAACATAAAATGTTTTCATTTTCGGTATCTGTAGCTCAACAACCATCAGATTATATTTCAACGGACTGTTCCATCAAGTGGCCAGCCATGCTGACATTTCACAGATGATTCACAGATAATTCAGATAACTCTTCTCACGTCGCAATTTTCAACGTACCCAAGGACCCAACTCTATCATGCGACCTGACAGGTGTTCACGTGTTACCTCCTGGTCCCCCACACCACTTGAAAGCACTACATGCAAGGCTTTGATCACAAAGCTGTGTCCGGAGGCTGCAATGCCTTTATACTCAGGGAAGTGTTGTATGGATTGCCACAGTGTTTGAAGAGCAAGCCTGCGAGAGCGACCCACACTTTGAACTCCCCGTGGCCCAGAAGGACCCCTCACCAGTGGCGTTAGAACTATTTTCTGGGATGGGGTGCTGTAAATTGTGGTAGGGGGGGATTGAATACTTCACCTGTCAAACTTCACCTGTCAAACCACTGCCAAAATGGCCTACTGGCACAGATCTGGAAGGTGCAGGTGTCAAAAGGGCATCACTTTGGGCTGAAAAGTGGTGGGGACATAAGGGCTCAGATGGATTTTTTTTTTTAAGCAGTCTTCAAATATGCTATTTTAGGTCATGTAAAGACGGGATCGGTATGAGGTCAGATAAAAAAATTACAGCGAGAAAAAATGGCATAATGGCGCATCAAAAGGGCATAGCCTAGGCTACTACAGAGTCAACAATACGAAAAATACTCGGCATAAAACAACGTTGACCGCACAAGTAACAGTCATCCATATGCACCACATCCACAGCTGCAACACCATGTTGATCGAAGAATGCCAATAGCCTATCACATCTAGTGTAGACCGGCCAGACAGGAAGTGAGAAATTAAGATAGACGGCAAGAGAGAGAGAGAGAGAGAGAGAGAGAGAGAGAGAGAGAGAGAGAGAGAGAGAGAGAGAAAGAACAGCAGGATTCTTTCTGTACTGGTTATCATCTTAAAAAAAAGGTAAAATGAAAAACGGCAGGCAGATGGGCGAGAAGTGGAGTATGAGAAATAAGAGAGACGTGGAGAGAAAGACACAGAGCCGACAAATAAGAAACAGGGAGGCCCGGAGAGAAGGAGGAAGGGCTAAGATGAAAGGGGAAATGAATACGTGTGGGCAGTCAGTGAGTGGTGTGATCAGCTGGAAGGGCTCCTTTCACACACACAAACACACACGCAGACACGCACACGCGCGCAGGCCACTGTCAGAGCCGGGCCGGAGACGGCCTGATGGATTTGTATGATAGATGTGTGGACGCATGGAGCCGCGGCCCCAGCTGCTGGGCCTAATGAAATGTGTCCCACTACAAGATGGAGTGTTCTGATTTAAACACACCCTGCCACGCTCTCCCCGCCCTCCCCCCCACGGCCCCCCCCCCCCCCCCCACCCGTCACAGACAGGCTGCTCTCTGTTTGTCTTACCATTCGAAAATCAGCTTTTTCATTTTGGAGCCCGTCCACGTCTATTGTCTCGGCTCCGACATGAGTAACCCCGCTATTCCTCGCACCTGTAGATCATTGACCAATCAAACCTCATGGAAAATAGGTGTTTTAAATCTGTGCTCCTGTATTTTTCCTGTTCAGATTAGCATCGAAACATCGCTCATTCTGTGAATAACGAACAAATGTGCTCTTACAGAAAACCATAGGAGGAAAGAAAGAGAGAGAGAGAGAGAGAGAGAGAGAGAGAGAGAGAGAGAGAGAGAAAGGGCACGTCTTCCAGATCATCTCTACCCCCTCTTCACATCCCACGGTGTCACCCTGACTACTCCCTCCTCGCTCCTCCGTTTTCGCTCCACGAGCCGTACCCCCAAGGGCTTTGGCCCGGGGGTCTCGGGGGGGCACAAGGCCAAGGACAATCCCTCGTCAGCCAAGTGTTTACAAAGCTTTTTGCCGTGTCAACAAGGACAAACCGTTTCCCATCCCTCTCTCTCTCCTAATGTCCATGCCTGCTGTTCACCTTTTTCCTAAAAGGCCAGTCTGTTATTGGCACATGTCGGTAGGGTGTAAGGTTTGTGTATGTATGTGTGTGGGTATGCGTGTGCTTGTCAGGGAGTGTGCTAGTGCTAAGGGCTCACCGAACGTGCCACTATGTCTCCGGAATAATGGATTCAACAAATTGCCGGCCGTGTTTCATTTGGGGGGAACTGACAGGAGCGAAGCAGAGCCTGGAGATTAATTAGGAAGCAAAGTAATCTTTATGGAAATGAAATGCATCCACTCATGATAGCCATCCTTCCCCTAACAGTCGGCCCGGGTCTACCCCCCCCCCCCACGCACAATAATATACAGGGGGGGCCTCCAAAGAATCAGGCCGATGGCTGTGCTAACAGTGAGTGTGCCGGGGCCGCCCACAAAGTCCCTCTTTAGCCAGCTACCACTTTCATGGGTAATGCGTTTTTAGGCTGTATCGTCGGAACTCGCTGAACCAAGAAGGAGCAGCTGCTCCTAAGACAATGGGAGAGCCTCGTCCAGCACAGGGAGCTGGGACGGCATACAGAGAGTACAGCGACAGACCTCACTCTAGAGCATGTTAGCATAGTGCACATCAACTAACTAAACACTGTAATGGTTCCATGTCTTCATGTTGGGTGGGTCTGGGTTTGAATGTTTGTGTGGTGGTTTCAAATAATCAAACGATTATATACTCACTGTGGCGTGGAGACATGGTGAGAACATTTGCCGTTAATCAATCACAAATGAAGACATACGGCATACGGCGGCATCACTGCTGGGAAAGGAGACATGGAAGATGCTTGCCTGTCCGTCTCCCACATTGATCCATCTTTCTGTTTGTTGACACGGTTTGAAAACAGCAATCATTCGCCTCCTCTCAGCTGTGATTTCACATTGGGTGATTGGGAGGTTGGGAGAGAAAAAAATAGCCAAAATCAATGGACAATTAAATAGATTTAGGGTGTTTTCACACCAGGACTTTTAAGTCCGGTTAAATCGGGCTCTTCGTTTTCCCCCTTGGTGCGATTTGTTTGGGCAGGTGTGAAAACAGTAATCACACTCGGGTGCGGACCAAAACAACGGTATGAGACCCTTGAGAGGAGCTTGTCTCGGTCCGGTCCCAAACAAACTCTAGAGCGGTTCGTTTGTGGTGGGAACTACCAGGTGTACTCGCAAGTTTGAGCTAAACGGCTCCCATAGCCACAGCAGCACTTCTTCGCAAAGTCTGAAGCAGTACAGAATTTCCAAGACGTGCCCTCAAAGTGAATTTGGCATTCTGCTGGTGTAGTGTAGCCTGGTATATTGCCTCCAGATATAAACAGATGCCATCTCTGCTGTTGCTCCATGTTAAATGGCATATATGCACTACTCCAGAACACAGGACCTTTCTTAATCCCGCAGCTGCCACAGACACATCTGACCAATAAGCGGAGTGAACGTTCCCACGTGGTTTCTTGTGATGCATTTTGGTGCACAGGTACTAATATACACTTCTATGTATCTAATTTCTATGTATTTATATGAGAAAGAGGGGGGGGGGGGGGAATCAAGAGACAATTTAAAATGGCTTTAGGGTCTTGGCTGTGCTTTTTTGTTACTGTCAATCATTCATCAATACTGCTGGGTCAAACATGACCTTTCCGTACCCTCATGGTGTTCAGCTTTTATGGAAATGTATTTCAGGCTGGAAAATGTGGTTTAAGAAATTCAGAAAAGGGTAATTTTTGACCCGAGGGCCACACAAGTGTTAATTAGCATATTGTAACGTACTGATTATAGAGAAGCTCCAAGCTCTCTCCAAAGTCAGTAGAAAGCATTGACTTGCCAGAATCATCCTAAAGGTCATTAATCATTGAATAAAAGAAGAAGAGAAGTGAGAAGGTTTGATATCCAACCATGGTCAATGAACGTGCCAAGTTGGCCCAGTTAATTTCCTCCACCAGTCTGGCTGACACTACGGTGTTGTGACACTTCAGCACCCCTAGCTCAAAACATGGTCCTGCAGCCCCTTTGCGTATGTGTGTGTGAATATTCCCAGGGGCTTGTGTGATATTATGAAACTAAAGGAAACAAAGGCCTAATTAGAATAACCATCATTACACCCTAATCATCTAGGGTTACACACCGAGAAATGAAAATCGGGATGGCATTGGGTTTTTGCTGGTCCCCAGGGTTCTCAGTATCTGCCAATCTGCCTCCCAAGCTGCCACGTCTTATCATCCTATGTAGTATTGGCTTTTAAATCGGTTCGGATGTTTTTAGGGTGGGGGTGGTTGCGAAATAATTATTTTCTAATTTTGAATGTTGATTATCTTTAGTAAAATGTACATACATTTTCAAAGCTTTTCATACTGTATATTTATCAGTTATGTTATGCAGTTTTGCTATTTGTCCACCTTCTTTCTCTCTTGTTGGCCCTGGCCACCCTGTTTTGTTTTAGTTTTGTAGGAACATTTCTTAGATGCGTTGTCTTGCCTGTGTGTCAGTTACAATTACAATTAGGCCATTTAGCAGACGCTTTTATCCAAAGCGACTTACAATTACATGCTGCTATTACATGGAACAGATTCTAGTTAGGCATCTTGCTCAAGGATGCTTACAGGTAGGACAACTCTGGGGCTTCCGGCTAGCCCCCTAAAGGCTAGACGGTCAGGTTTCACACATTTTGCTTGTGGCACAAGCCAGTCAATGATTTTTTGAAAGAGTAAAGGAATGCCGTAGTCGACAGGACTCAAACCTATGCGAGACTCCTATGGATTTCTAGTCCATCACTTTAACCTCTCGGCCACGACTACAGTAAGTGTTGTGGCAGGGACACTCAAGCCTGATGAGGACAGAGGACTTCTACCCAGGCTTGCTCCCAGGACCATGTTTATGTGCGCAAGCTAACTGTACGTAAGGCATCCGCAAACACCTCTAAGTGTGACCGTAACACGTGCACTATGCAGGCGTGACTTACCTTCCACAGCGACAGGCCTCCTTTGTCCAACTTAAAGAGGGACACAAGGGGCAGGCCCTACATCTCAGCTTGGCAAAGTGGTTTAGATTTCTGTCCAAAGACCTCTTCCTTTAATCACTAAGCCTTGTTTATGGCCTGGGACCCCTTCTTGTGGCGTATTAGCTTTTCACCTAGCAAGTGAGAAAAGAGAGGCATGTCAGGAAAACACTGGCACAAGTGGGCACTCTTTTCTTTCTTCTTTTTCTGTTTTGTTATCACAGCCAGAAAGTGGGATGGTTCTCAAACAACACTCAGTGATTGCCTTGGAACACACAGTACTATCTATCAAGAAATAACAGCAACAGAAATTAGACAAGGATGATGGACCGTGTTGCTAGTTAGGGTAAGATTTGGAGTGTAAGATTATGCACACATTCCCTATTGTTTCTTTGGACAAATGCATATTTAAGACATTTTTTTTTTTTTTTTAGAAAAACAACTAGTAATTTATGATCAGGGAATTTTTGTATGTGTAAGCATAACATTTTACATTTATAAATAATAAAAAAATGAGGGGTAATATAAGGTTTCTACAAATTATGGCTACATATACTATCACCATATTATTGTGTTAAAAGTCTTATTTGGCATTTAGTTGTATTATCATGGCTTTTAGTGTAGTATTTAGTGTAGGATGAATGAGTGATTTATGTTTTACTAATTACTATCCTTACTAGTCGCACTGGAGGCATTACTATTTGAATTAAATAGTTGAATGGTTCACATAATGTTAGCATGTCATTAGAACATTAGAACTCTCGTGCAAACACAGACACACACACACACACACACACACACACACACACACTACTTTCACTCATAATCACTACACACATACACATTGCCAGCCCACACATTAATTTTTAATTTCAGATTTTGTTTGGCACCCCCCCCCATCCCGTTAATGAGAAATTCTCCTGGACATGTCGAAGAGAGAACGAATATCCTATATTAATTTCATCCTGCTCTCCTCTCCTCTGACTTTATTCGTCCACCCACTGAAGCCAAATGAAATAATCCTGTCAGATCTGATTCAGGGGATCCATCGCTCCGCCATGACAAAAGACACACCAGCACATCACCTTAGCATACCATGGCAATGAATGACTGTGCCTGAAAAATGCACTTGGCTTCCAGG
>JAOEHI010036407.1:0-23063 GCA_025447815.1 Percopsis transmontana | reverse complement strand
AACAGACAGGATACACTAGGGAGAGGGAGAATTACCGACACAACAGGAAAACAGGGGGCGCTGCCCGCTCATGACACATAACATAAAGCATAAATATATACTGTAATATAACCATACAACCATTAAAGATGAATGCACATTTTATTAAAATAACTCACTGGTCTATACATACAGTACCACAGCCATATTGTAGCTTGTGGTCAGAGAGCCACAGCATGAGAAAACCATTTCAATATATATTTTATGTACACAAGAAGGCAAGGTCTGTGTACAGACATAAGCACTGGCAATGACTGGTAATTATATATTTTCCCTCTTTTAAAGACCTAATAAAAAAGCAAATGGTTTTTCATTTTGTGCAAAACAAACGTACTTTTCTCTATGCTCCTGGCAGAGAAGCGTTACTATAGTAGAAATGTATAGTAGTCTTACAGCAGCTTGTAGCCTTCTCTGAAGGCTGAGATGAACCTGTTAGGCTTTGAAATTTCATACATCTCTTCCCCTGTAGGCTTAGGCAAATTGAAAAATCCCATAAATGTATCTCACGTGGGGGTTTACAACATGTAGGCCTATCCTCATGGTGGGAAATGTATTGAAATGCAATTAGTGTCAGCAATGACGGATTCATCTTGTTGGATGGCTGGGCATCTGACATGCAATGGATTTCTCATGTTTAAACTACTAAACAAACTATGATGAATGGCAGTGGGTAGCATTATAGGTTAGAAAATGAACCCATCTGTGAAGGTACTGGACCAGCTGCAAAGTGCTCAACATGACGAGCACTCCTACAGTATATGTTAAAGCGGGTCTCTGTTTAGCATAATTTTCCTCTCATGTGAATGTATTTAGCTTGTCTGTGGCATGCCAACATACAAACTGGAGAGCGTTAAATTAGAACAAAAAAAATATCAAAGCATGTGTGACATTAATGACAAATCCCAATGTCATTGGTTAATAAACGTATCACTTACGGTAGGGTGTCCTGTTCAATTACTCCCTTTCTATTGATTCTCTAGTGGTCTGTAGAGAGCTTCTCCGAACAAGGTAAACGTGTCAGTCTGTATTAGCTCACGTTGTGAATGAAATAGCAGTTTTTAACAAGACCGACTAATAAATGGATTCAAGCTTTAACTTGGAAATAAATTTGTTTATTTAAATATATTATTTTGGTCTATTGATCTAATTAAACCTCTGAACAAAATATAAATATTTCAGTCAGAAAGTCATACAGAAAGCATATACAGTATACATTATCTACATTTGCAAGGCTATGTTGAGCAGTTTTGAAAAGTAAATTTGATAGTATAACAGTAGCACATTACTATGCTTTTATGCATTATGTAAAGGTAAAATGTAATAAAATAATAATAATAATAATAATAATAATAATAATAAAAACATTGGTCATATTTCAAGGCACATAACATGTATGATATGGTCACAATGTCCTCTTTATGAAGTACTAGGTGTTTCACAATTAGATAAATTCAATACCGTCATCTAAAGGTCACAATAAGACCAGAACATTTGGTTTAACCTACAATAAGACTAAGTTGTTAAAGTGCCAATAATAAAGACTTTTTATGACCTCTCCTCTCACAAAGTAGTCAATGTCAAATGTCAAGAAGGTCACAGACATTGTGAATAGTCTGTTTCCATAGCTGTAAATCATAACCCTGTATTTTTCAGTATATGACTGCAAAACCCTGTAATGCCATGCAGGGCTTTGGTAGGTCTAGAAACACACAGTTTTCTATCCACCTCTTTTGTCTTCTGAAAGAAGCTTAACATCTGTGGCACAAAGAGAGAGCTCATTTGAGCTGTTTTTGGTACTAATTAGTCCAATTAGCTTTTTCTTCACAGCCACGATTAAACAAAGACTAGAGGCTCTGATCAGCTTACCGGTGGTGCAGTTTGATTTGATGCAGAAGCTGGGAAGCAGCCCTGTAGTTTCAGACAGAGACGCACCCAGGGCGTCCCTCCTTCACAGGATAAAACTGTGCTCTGACGCATAAAAAAAAAATCCTTATGTGTCCCTTTGGCAGAATTTTAACACAGAAACACACTTTATGATGTGCTTAGAATAAGTGGACTGCGATTCCTTAACTGCAGCAAACATGCAGCAAACATGCAGCATCTAGTATGCATTCATCTCACATTGTAGAAACCAATTATTTTTTTATGTTTTAAAACACACATCATTAAACACATCTTTTAATCAGATGGTTGACACAACATTCCTTATAGCGTGCAAGTGAAAACAATGTTCATTTTCCAATCATTTCCTCATGGGGCCAGGCTACTTTCACATTGGCTAACCCTAGCTACAGCAGAGTAAATTAGCCTGCCAATATTTGCATAGATTCAATAATTGACTTGGGGAGCGTTTTGAAGTGAATAGTCGAGCTATAGTATGGTATGTGTATGTCTCCAACTAAGCACGGACTTTGCTTTTGTTAGGTTATTTTTTGTGTGGATGTCAGCATTTTCCTCTGATGGACATTTTCCAGGCAGAACAGACAAAACAGGCAAACGTACAGAGCCGCTCAGATTAAACGTGCAAAACGCTCTACCTTCCGCATGAGAGTGCAAATCTATAACTGTTGTGTCTCTTAGGAGTGCACAGAAGAGTTTTATCCATTTGGCTAGAAATGTAGCTAACGCCATACAGTCCAGGCAGCAGGTTATACTATATTTTCTATCTCACACACACACATTAATTAAACATACCAGGTAATGCCATTTGAATAGCAATTTGCTTCCATAATATGGCTTTCCTTACTAAAGTAGCCTATGTCTTTAAAGAAGCGGGAAGTAAGTTCATAGATTTCTGGGTATTCAGAAAACAACTGCAATCAATGTCTCCTACATTGTTGTCACAACCCCCTCAAGTTAGGGGCCCCAATTGTAGATTGCTGTTTACCACACTTATATCCACTTTTTGATTCCATTATGCTTGTAATTTGTAACGATTTGTAATATGTTAAGTCAGTGTCTACACTTTTGTTCAATTAGCTAATTAAAAATCTATATATCTTCCCCTTAGACTGCAGAGAGAGAGTGTGAGTCGAAGTATATTCCATAAAAAAAAACAAAGAATGCAAGGGGTAGCCTGGTATGACTCCAAATGTATGGATTTGAATGAGTGAGTGAAAGAGTGTGTTCATGTGTAGATTTGGCTGTGTGTGTGTGTTCATGTATTGGCTTTGTGTCTGGAGTAGGATAGGTTCTTGTGTTATTTTTATTTATTTTATGTTCTTGCTACCATTCTGATTAATTTTCCTCTTCCTGTAAACCCTTGTTATTGCCTTTTTTAACTTGTGAACATTTAATAAAATGTTGTAGGGCCTAATTTTGATATTGGAAACAACACATCTTTGACTTTGATTAGTGAATGAACCCTTTGTAGGGTTAGTGTATGTCTAGCTAATATTGTGAAATTGTGAGTATTTTCCCTGGGTGAAAGTCCCGCGGTGGCATAGTCAGGCTATATCCTTAAATCTTAGATCCCGCCCCAGCCACATGATGTGTAAGCTGCACACTTTTTTAAACCCTGATGGTGAATTGAGTCCAAATATGTGCAGGTCAGGTCATTGATGGAGTCAATGACCATTGACTCCATCAATGACCATAAGCATTATATTCTGCCCTAATGCATTAAAAAAAACATGGCACTTGTATGGTAGGGAGGGGTGCATTATATTTTACCCAATGCCTAAATCTCAAGTCCTACATACTGACGATTTATTTTCGATTAGTTTGACTTATTTGTATTCAACATCTTACACAGTAAACCGATTTGAATGGCTAAATACTGGTTGCACTGGTTAATGTGGTTCAAATGCCTGTTTTCTACCCCATGTGGTAAATGTGATTAATGCTGACTAACTGTGATATATACGGTACACTAGCTGCAGAGAAATGAATACCCCCCTTCTTCTCCCAGGAGTTGTAACTCTCCCTATGGAGTGCCACAGAAATCGAGCCATACCGACCTTCTGCTAGTGATCAAAGCCTACAAGCCTACAAGCACACACACACACACACACACACACACACACACACACACACACACACACACACACACACACACACACACACACACACATCACCACCCTCCAAGAGGGGGAGGAAGGGGGGGTGGGTCCAGTCACAAGCCATCTCGCATGCTGCATCTAGACAGCGTGCTTTACATATGAAACACACCTTTCTCTTTTTAATTCCCGTGAAATCATGGAGGAAGTAGTAGGGGCGGGCGGGGGGGCAGAGCCTTTATTACTCCCTGGTCTTGGCTCTGGAGTATTACCCCTCTGAACACACACACAGTCTCACCCCTGGGCAGTTAAGGTAAAGAGAGCCAATCGTATTTCTCTAGACTGTACACTGGAGTTAGACTTTGACAGGCTTTAGAACCGGGAGACACTGTCATCTGTGAGCCTGTGAGCATGTCTGAAGACATGTCTGCAGTCTCCTTACAAGCCCGTCTTTGATTGGGGTGGGAATTGCAATGGAGACGAAGACAAGCGTTGCATCCTCACATGACAAGCATGTCCACGATCAACCAGTTGATTCATCTACTAAACACTTTCATGTGCGTATATAGCTCAGCTGTAGTAGCTGTGTCTATAACCCCCCGCTGAAAATGAAAAGGAACTGACCGCTGAAAGAGAACTACCCATTCGTTAAGTGTAAATTAGAAATAGGAAAGAATCTCTAAAGAAATCTTGGTGTGCTGGAAGGTCACATGAGTTCCCTGGCAAGACATCAGAGTGGAATATGTAAACATCCCGACTCGCATATCAGACACATGTGGAGTTGTCTTAATTTTTAGCTCTCAGCCATTTGCAACTTATAGAAATTGAGGCACCTGCAGAAATTCAGGAATCATGTGCAGACTGCAGCATCCAGGCAAAGAAAAAATTAACTACCACCATAATCAGCAGACATACTGTAACTAAAGTAACTCTCCTTGATTACTCAGAGAGCTGCATTTGCATAAACCGTGGCTCTGTATTTCTGCAGCCACAGCCATTACTGATTTTGTACCGATATTTCTAATGTGGGGTTCTGATAGTGTGGCTCAATTTTTCAGTGAGATAAACAATCAAGGCATGAGAAGGTCATAAATGTTTCATGGATATTTAAGCAGTACTTAGTATAAATGAATAAATAATATAATCTGTGACCATAAATATTTGATTAGCTGATTAGGAGATAATTTGGGACAGTTTTCGTGATATGTCCAAGTGATCAGTTACGACATGTTAATCCTCTCGGTGGAGCATTACATAAAGACCTGCTTGACTGCTTACTTAACAGGAATAAAGGAAATAATGAGCAAGCATGTGGAAAATCTATTAAGACTTTTATTTTTGTTGTTTTAAATAACATTTTTAACAGGAATTGGTAACTTTTTGCATGAATAAGTTAGATAATACATACAAACAATAGATTTTCTGTTTTAACATCCGTTTTAAGATATTTATAACAGCAAAAGTGGCCTTTTAGTTCTATCAATAGGACCCTGGTGTTTACCAGTTGACAGTTTTCTGTCCTAACCAGTTTCAAAGCCAGCTTAAATCAGAGTGAGACCCAAATAGATTGAAGTCAAACTCAGGTTAAAGCACAGATATTTCATCTGGACGAGGTAAAAACTACCAAAGGTAATCTGGGGCTTTGCAGGTCCTGAACTAGAGACTCTGCACCAATGTTAGTACAGCGATAAGGAATTAAGTTACTAGGAAACCAATAGCGTAAGCACTGAAGCACTGGAAGCCACAGGAGGTAGCATCTTACTCTCCTGCCAATCAGATTTTGTGCAGAAGCTAATGTGTATTGATCACTATGATTCTCATAGCACACCGTACACAATCTATTGCATTTTTCATAGTCTCTTCACAGAAAGCTGCACATAAAATGCTTCAACATAAATCTACAGAACGTGAGCCAGCCAGGTGTTCCTTTCCAATAATTTCCCGTCTGTTTTGTTTGGCAAGACAGAGGCGTATTATCAGGAGGAGATACTGGCACAAGACAGCAGGGAACATGTACAAATCAACATAAAAATACTATGGCCTTTGATTTGTCAACGACTGTGCCCTTTACACAAATCATATTGCACTTAGAGCAGCAATACTTCAAAGACTCAACGGGAGACAAAAGGGGATCACAGTTTTAAACATGAAGTATAATGGTCTTAAAGGGTGCCGATCAGATATCAGATGAGCATATTGCTAACACAGATAGTCCCCCCTGCTAAGAATGATTTATAATGAGAGCTCTCAGAAATGATTGACAGGCCATGTAGTCAATTAGTGTTATGTAAATGAGACATTGGATCTAAATGGCATTAATCTGATAGAGTAAAGGTTAATGACAGCTAACCTCTGGTAAATGTTTGTCATTTTGCTGACCTGGTTACACTAATTGAAGTTGAGGGTGTACATTGCAGAGCAGATAGCTTACGGAAACATTGTATACACCCCTACCCCCAAAAACACTAAGTCATATCAATCGCAGTGTTAAAGCAAAACCAGTATTATTCTAACTGAGGAGGTGTATTTATGTAGCTCCACTCGCTGCTGACAAACTTACCACAGGAAATTTTGAGGTCTCAGGAAGAACTGTATCACCTAACACTGGTTCTACTGTACATTTGTGATTAAAAACATTGCCATCTGTTATTTACTCACAAAGAGCAAGTTTAACACCAGAAGATAATACATGCATGACATTAATTAACAATAACAGGACAGGTGTGACCTTGGTATTAGATGCTAGGGCAGAAAATTCAGCCCTGCTAGTAGCTGGGTAAGCACCAAGCAGTGGGACACACACTGTCGGGGGCTAATCAAGGAACAAACTGACCACCTGTTCTTGCGCGATGATGAGGAGGAAACTCTCACTTATATGATTGGTACATATGTATGGACTATTTTAGGGAGTTTGCCTGATTGCTCTCTTGGAGAACAGCGAGTTGGACAAAGTAGTCAGATTGTACCAATGATTACACCGGACAACTACATTACAGTTACTGACTGCTGGCACTGAGACCGCAATAAAAATAGGTCTGAAATGGGGACGGAGATATTCAGAGCCTCTTTCCCTCTCGCTCGCCTAATTGTATTCTCTAACAACAGATCAACCATACTCACCCAGCGCACAAACAGACACGTATTGTATGCACACAAATGCTACGAGTGCATTTGGCAATGAAGCGAATAAATAAACAATGGAGGCATTTTATGTGTATTTTTACAAATACAAAGAAAAGCAGCCTTGTGTGTACAGTGACACAGTTAAACATACAACACACATACACAGACACACAGAAGCCTCTGCCAGCTTTCTACCCTGGCATGTATCTGGTGCAAGGGTTAAGGTCTGAAGCCACACACGGGCTCTGCGGTCCAACGGGCTTTTACACACTGTAGTTGGGCTTTATGAATGGCTAACGCTCAATGACTGAGTCAACACCAGGGGCCATACCCAACCCAAACCAACCGTGGGTTTTGGAGATAAGTCAGCAAAAAAAAAATCTTCCAGCACAGCCAGGAAGCATGTTTCAATTAATATGCAACCAGGTTTCCTTTTGTTTAGCACTGCAAATAATGTATCGCTCTCCAATTGTATTGTTTGTCATTTTTAGGTCAGCCCTTGTGCTTTTTTACAGGGGAATAATGTGTGTGCACATCTCTTTGCGCTCGTGTGTGTGTGTGTGTGTGTGTGTGTGTGTGTGTGTGTGTGTGTGTGTGTGTGTGTGTGTGTGTTCTAGCTGCTCCATCAAGGTTATGTTTGATCTGATGGCTGCAATGAGTTTGGCTCCCGGCGTTGCGTGGACCCAGATCTGCAGCACCTCTGATAGACAGCCACGGACGGATGGATGGATGAACAAATGGATGGATGGAATAAAGGATGGACGGACAATAGACAAAGCCTCTATTGACAACCTTGTGCCCTCATTGGGATGCATACTGTATATGTCGTCCCGGTCAACAAACACAACCCAAAAGACTCACTGACGTTCACCCACACCAGCATCCAGGAGCTACAGACCCTCACCACTGCTCAACCATCAGGTCCAACACTCTGTTCACATTCAGATCTGAATCCAGACTAAAGTCTGCCTCCACAAACGGAGCGGCGGGCGGGGTGAGCGGGCGGAAGCCCGACGTCAGCATTTCCAGCCAATCGCCGGCGTCAAAGGTGGCGGGCGCCCTGCGCTTGCGCGAGCTTCCGAAGGACACCAATGGGGAGGTACAAAGGGGAGGCGGGGGAGGAGGGGGTGTTGCGAGAGGAGCTGTAGAGGAAGGAGACGGCGGAAGCTCTAGCAGAAGGGAGGAGCAGAGGGGCGAAGACAGGAAATTGTCATCCTTAAGAGGATCCTGGGAGGCCCGGGAATGGTCCGCATGGGGGGAAGGGGAAGGGAGAGGCGGAGAGGCGGAGAGCTGATCAGGAGATTTGAGAGCAGAGGGAACGACAGAGTCTAGGAGAGAGGGGGAGGAAGGAAAGTCAGAAATCCGAATTAAAGACAAGAGGGTCGAAAGTAGTTTCTCATGCATTCTAATGTGTCACTTACTGACACAGGTGAGAGATTCATCCAGAATGTCATCTATGGACTGGCTGGGGTCCATCTAAGCCAGAGACACGAAAACGAGAACCACTTTATTCCCATTCGACAGCCAAAAGACATGTTGTGCACCTTTTCTGGGAACTTTTTGCTGTCGCATCTGCAGCCACTAACCTGCGCTTTCTGGATGGCCTCCTGTAGTTCATCTTCCAAGCTGCGAACACCTGGAGATGTTTGAACAGGGCTTGCTGTAATCTGCACTGGCAGCTCAAAGTCCTGGCCCGTCACGTCACACGGCCGGCAGCAGAAGATCTGAAGGGAAATTAGAAAGTATTAAAGGAGTGGTGTGTATTATCTGCCCACTGGGTACAGAGCTAGGATACATAATGTGGCCATGTGCGTCCTAAATGAGGGATTTCACCGTGAACAGAGGCTGAACGCCAATTCTGTGTTAATAATTGCTCTACCTGGGTAAACAGAATATCGGTCTGTCCGTCTGCCTCTGGTTTCTCACTGGGGCATACTGCTTCCTGTTGCAGGAAAAGCTGGCATGTGAGACAAGGCGGAGGGGGGACCATTATAAAGCATAGTTGTGCATGCTGGAATTTGAAATGAAATGACCCCTCAGTCAGGCCCGCGTTCTCACCGTGTCTGTGTTGAAGGAGCGCTTCCTATGCCTGCTCCTTATCCTCTCCCTCATCTGTAGCTCGACACCCAGCTCCTGCTGCTCCTGCCCAGGGCCCCAGAGGGCGCCACACTGCAGGGGCGACGCGGAAGTGGAGGAGGAGGAGGAGGACAGGGGGAGACTGGGGCTTGGACTTTCCGAGGGGGTGCAGGCGGGTGCCAGGTAGACTGCACTGGCCAGAGCATATGTTTCACTGGGCACGCTGACCGACACTGCATTGGACAATCCGCTTGGAATGCCGCTCAGGACCGCATTAGGGACTCCATCTGAGGGCCCATTATGGGCACCACTGAGAGTCCCATTAGCAGCTCCACTGGGCTGGATGTTGCAAGGGGAGTCAGGCCCAGAGCTGGAGCTTAAGCTGGGGCTTTGGTTGGAGGGAGGCAGGGGGCAGGCAGTGAGGGGGTCCAGGTTGGTGCCCAGCTGGCAGAGGGTGCCGGGGGTTAGACAGGTGCGAGGCAACTGGAATGGGCGCAGCCGCTGCAACAGGGCGGGCTTGGTTCCGGAGACAGGAAGGCCCCGCTTACGCAACTGCTGACGCAACTCTGACACCTGAGAATGGTAGAATGGCAGCCAGTCATGTTTCTTTTCCTCATGACATTCTCTATATCGATAATTTCTGTCACTCTAACCTGCTATGGCAGCTTTTCTTACCGTTAGGTCGACAAGGTTAGAAGGGAGAAGCTCAGGTTTGTGGGTGGGATATGTGTCCACAGGGGTGTGGTTTGCAGTGGCAGGGACAGACTGGGCATTCTGGGACACAGCTCCAGAAAGCCTCGCCGTTTGGTTAGACTCTCTACTGAGGAGAAAAGCAGCTAATGAACAATATCCAATTGAGACACATTATCCAATTGGGGTCCACAGAACTGTGGCTGTAGGGTTTGTGAATAATTCTCATTTACATTTTTCAAGGCCCAAACATTGTTAGACAATTTTTATTCAAATGAGAAAGTCATGTTTTGTGTTTTTATGCATTTTCGTTTTGTGCGGGTTGTAGGCAATATTACCTCCATATTTGGCACACCTGGCCTAGGAAAAATGAAAGCTATAAAAGGGGTTTGCGTTTCCTGCTATAAAAACAAAGCTAAGATAGCTTAGATTTCTTTGGTGTGGCTTTTCCACAGCCATTTGACCTTTTTGTTTTAAGTGCCGTTTCCGTCATGTGCACCTCTGGTCGTCACCAATAAGGTTCCTTGTTCTACTGAAATCAGTGTGCAGCAACCCACATTCCCCTGTTTCACACCAAAGCTGAACAGCGTCGGAAAGTGTTGCAAAGTGGTTTGTGAACCTAGGTTAAATAACACAGGTCGACCCTTTCAGGGTTATAAATGTAATGTACCTGGGTGAAACCGGGAGTGGTTCTTTTTGCTGCGGTTGTTGCTGTTGCTGCTGTAGTTGTTGTTGTTGATTTTTTGGTTGTTGTTGTTGTGGTTGTTGTTGCTGGCTTTGGAGGATTTGTAGCTGGAGGAACACCTGCTGCTGCTTCAGCAGACGGGAGTAGGCAGGGTCAAGTGGCTGGCCAGAGGCAGGGCTCTTGTTTTTGGCCTCGCCCCCTATGGGAAGCAGTGAGGAGATACTGTTTACGTTTAGCATCAACCACCATCAGACTGCAGTGAACCAATGAAAACACAGCTCAGCGTTGCTGTAGAAGAGTCAACAGTCACATGTGTACCTCCAGTCCCAGACCCTCCTCTCTGGTCTGGAGGAATGTACTGGTGGTATTTGAGTTTCCTCATTTTGGGTTTAGTATCCCGTGTTTTCCTTGGACGAGGGAGACGGTTGGAGTTGAGGGTGGGGGACAGGCAGGAGGAACAGGAGGGGCTGGAAGGCCGTGCTGTCTGTAAAGAGGAAGATTACCTCTCAAACCATAACCGTACAGGGGTGTTTGCTTACGATGACTTGTGTGACCTATTCAGCTATTGACAAATGTAATCAAATTGTGAGTCGCTTTGGATAAAAGCGTCAAAGAGACATATAAAACGTGTCATGTCAGGTCATATCATGTTGTGTGGCACAATGTGATCCATATAGTCATACGAAATGCATTCCTAACAGAAATCTCTTGCTGACAGCGTGTGCCACTTTTGACATATAGCCAGGCTGTCCATGTGTGGAACTGCTAACCTGCAGGGCATAGACTGAGCTACGCCAGTGTGTGCATTGACAGCAATGGATGCAGAACAGCTTATAAACAGTTATGTTTGACACAATGGGAGAGTGGCAAACCAACAGGGGTGGTGCTGTCACCAACGCCAAATAGAAAAATCTAATGAATGTTCATGGCTCTGTGCACACCCACACTTAATAGGTAGACATAGGGCAATACTTATTCCCTGACTGACAGCTTGCCTTGAATAATATTTTAATATTATATAAGTTTAAATATTTTAAAAATGTCTTATAGATTGATGTAGATTGGTTTTTGAGTTTTGAATAAGCTTCCTGACCTCAAGGCTAATGAAAACATTCACAATAGACAGACCCTGCGCAAGAAAGTAGAAATGTAATAATAATAATATTAATAATGATGTGGTACTTATGCAGGCAGCACTAAGCGCTTTCTGAACTGCTTTGAGGACACTTGGTTTACCTTTGGCAGCAGGGGTGAGTTCTGGGAGGTCAAATGCATCCCATTCACTCTCCTGGTCATTGCCATGGAGTTCGATTCAACCAGTGTTAGGCTTATTGGCTGGTTGATGCCCTCAGTTGCCGAGAGCAAAGCCAAACCAGACTGAGGCAAATAGAGAAAGAGAATATCATGACAGTGAAATCTAAGGCAGTCTATATATACATTAAACAAGTCTGTTAATATTTGAAAAAAAAGTTTGTAAATGTTATATTAATACAATTTATTAGTCACACATCACTTGAATTTCTTTAAAGTAGACCTAATTCTCCTCACTTTCCTTATGCGTTTCAGTGTGGTAGGACTGATTGTGAGATTTGCTGGTAAGTTTGTAATCTGTATGGACATCTGTTGAAGCTAGCTAGCCAAGCTAGCTTGCTAGTTGCCCTGTTTGGAACCAGCATGGTCCACTGTGTGAGTCCTATTCTTAGCCCACCCACGCTTAAATAAAGTAATCCCCCTGCCTTAACCAATAACATCATCAGCACTGAAAACAAGAGATAGTTGTACCAAAATTTCACGCCTGCTGATTGCCAATAGACGGCTTTCTGTACAACGTCATCACAGAGACATGCGCGCAACTAGGGGGCAGAAAGCAGCACTCTTCACGGCATATACTGTAGCAGAGCTAAGCTCCAAAGCAAAGCTGACAAGGAATTGTCCAGTAAACTGCACCAACCACCAAAAAGATTGATGGAAAAATTTCCAACTGTATTAGCAAACTACAATGTTATTAAATATGCAATATGCAAACGAAAGACAAACAATAACATCTAACTTGAAAACTCTGAAATGTTATTTTTGAGTAAACCAACCATGCGAAATCTACGTTGATTACAACGGTTGACTACAGTGTTCTGACGGGCTACCAAAGCAGTTTTGCCCCCTGAATGCGCACACACTCAGCACTGTTTGTAAACAAGAAACCCGTCTATATAGGTGCCAAATCATTTGGACTAACTTCTCCCCCTTTCGGGCCAAACTTTCCATTTCAGTTGGTATTGCACTTTTAACTTGATTGGCTATCTAACTAAGAGTGGCTACATGACATGTTAGACATATCTCAAAATTAGTCCAGCCCTTTCAGGTTCCTTTAGACAGCACAACTGGAAATGTTTAGAACTTTATAGGGGCCCTTTAAATGTATTTATTTTGATAATGGTGATTTTTAGGAAATGGCTACAGAACTTATACAGAGTAGATTTATATTAATGTTTTTTATACAAAAAAATGTTTTTTATCCAATTCTAATTCTAACACATTTAGAATAACAATTAAGTAATTCAAACGTAAAACTATTTGTCCTACCTGAGTGTGACTGTGGCTGTGGTTACTGGGTAGGCCCACAGGTGACAACTCACTCAGTAATTGGTCACCTGCAAAGCCCGGAGATGAAGAGAAGGCTGGGGATTGGTGGGCTTTGTGTTGCTCACTGGACGAGGAGGAGCAGGACGAGACATCATCTTCGAAGATGTCAGTGGAGACAGGAATGGTGACAGATCCTACTGAACCGAGGGGACGGGAGGAAAGGTCAAGAAAGGTCAAAAGACAAGTCGAGGAGAATGGGTAGAGGATAAAAATGGATGTATGCGTGCGTGTGTGTGTGTGTGTGTGTGTGTGTGTGTGTGTGTGTGTGTGTGTTGACTCACGGTTCTCCATGGGCAGTGAGTTTTTGCAATGCTTCTCCTGGGATGTGGGTCGATGTTGGGCGGTCTCATTGTGGACGTCCAACTTATAGGTGTTATTCCACTTCTGGGCTCCGCAAACACTCCTATCTGTACCTGGAGAGGAGCGGGACATGAAGGGGAGACCAGTGGAGAGAAAGAAGAGCCATGGGAAGAGAGAGAAAGGGAGGGAAAGACAGAGAGGGAGGAACAGCAGGATTTCATACGCGATGTAAGGCAGGCACAACACCGTTCGATAATCACACACAGTTCAAAGCGCCAGCGAAAACCACCAAACACCACTGCCTTGTACGTATGTGTACATGTGCGCCTCCACACACACACACCCACCCATTCAAACATGGTGTTTTATAGCAGTGGAGAAAAACATTATTAAGAAATCAGAGAAAGGGGTTTGGAAAGCAGCGATACAAAATAAGGGTGAACAGTAAAAGATTGAGAGGGAGTAGCAGAGAGAAGAACAGAAGAAAGACGTCCTAGTAAAAAAGGAGAAAATGGGGTTTCTTGAACCCTGGATGGGCAAACCATATCTACCTCTGTCAATCACTGATTTGTTTGGTCTTACAAGGCACAAGTGGGTCACATTTATGTTTGATTGACAGCTGATGATATGCCAAGCCCATGGCAGGATTCACACACTTCATTTCCTTGCAGCAGTACACAAGCAGAGCAGGACTGGAGAGGGGAGAGGGGACTAGACAGGACAGATAAGATATAATAGAGAGCGGCAGAGATGAGGGGGGACTATAATTACACAGGATGGTGTTACTGTGCATTTTGCTGGGAGCATACAAAGTTAAGCAGGAAGGTAGAAAACGTTACTAGAGGCCGAGCGTCACCTGTTGCAGTTTGAGTGTTCAGACCACTAGGGGGCAACGTCTGAGTGGCGCCATCTTCAGTTAGACGCTGAATTGGGAAAACAGCAGGTCAAACCAACAACCCAGGGACCAATTACATTACAGTTAATACAACATACAGCTAATACTGCATTCTATTCTCTATGTGCTCATAAAGACCCTCGATTCCCCCAGTTATATTGATTTGTTAAATGAGCAACCATGGAATTATTAGGCAATTTGATTTCACTCATGGAGTGGAAATGGAGTTATGAAAATGTAGAGTTATGAATGTAATAATTTACACTGAGCCAGGATTTTACTGCATTCTAGACAGTCACTGTGTTATCTACGGCGTGGAACAATTGTCATGCTGCAGACATCTTCGACAAGAGTATAAAAGGCTTCAACTCACCAGAGTTTCACTCTGGTCTTTCTCTCCTTTGTGAGAGAGACAGGTAGATTTCAACTCTGAAGACAGAAAAATAAATAGTGGTAAATGAGAGGTATTTTTTCCAATTTACAGTACATTTCAAATACAAGCATCTTATTTTTGTATTGTTTTTTAACACAATGCTGAATTCCCTTAGAATCTAATTCAATACTAATTCAATAGATACATGCTTTCTGAAGGCAAATGTGAAAATCAGATTTTACAAAGCACATCAACAAATAATAACAGACAGTAAAGTTAAGAGCATTTCAAGATAAATTACACACAAATATTCAACAGATAAAAGACAAAACTCTTTGATTAAATAGAAGAGCGAGCTTATTAATATAAACTCAAGCATCCCGGCGGTACCACATAAAGATATGTTACCATGGTGATCACATAAACAGACTGACCAGAGTCTGCCTTCATTTCATTCTGTCTTCGGTTCTGAATCCTCAACTGCAGGACTGAAAGATAAGAAGAGAGCATGAATTGCCTTTAGTTAGAAATTATCTCATTCTGGGTAAAGTGTGAGTTGCTGGCTGCTTCTTTGAAGCATATAAATGTAATAGTTGGTACAGGGAAGAAGGCATGATGCCTGTTATATGATACAGTCCTGCAAACTTACACCTGACTTTGCAATCTGAGTATACATTCTACCATGTATATGAAAAAGAACACACACACACACACACACACACACACACGAACAAACACAATGACAAATACACGTACACAAAAACGGTGGGACCCTTCCCTCAAGAGTATTTCCCCCATAATGCATTTCAGTGAAATTCTGAGATGTGACAGACACCATGAGGGTGGTGGAAAGGATTGCGGGGGGTTGAAGGCAGTGACTATTTATTTGTCAGTATTTCTATTTTGGTCATTCTCCCAACCCCCCTCTTCAGCTGTCCCTTTCTCACTTTGCCCCCCCCCCCACTCCACCAACATGTCCCCCTCTCCTCCCCAGACCATCGTTTGCACTGCTAACTAAATTCTTCCTACCTCTCAGACAGCTAAAAACAAGAAAATATCTCATTTGAAAGCTAGATTCTGAGCCCCTTAACACATCGCATTGTTTTCATAGATGAATGAGCAACTTGGGCTTGTCACAAGGGCTGTAGTTAATAGCAACACTCCACAGACTAGCGTGAATATTAGTTTTTCTATGTGCATTCCTATGGTCTCAAACACACACATATATAACTCATACACAAATACATACATTTCGCTGTTATCACATTGATCAACATTGCCTGAAATGCCACAACCGTGACGATTTTTCTAGTTTATTCCATTGAAGTTTGTAAGACACTGTATAAACATTCATTATTACAAACAGACAGTTGGCCATCACAATCACATTTTCCAGCAGGTGGGAAGGGCTGTCTCAATGTAATTTCCTCCCCTTACCATGTAACTAGCCACCTGGGAAAAAAAAACAACAGCCGCAGCCATTTGTAGGGACGTTTGTACTATGCAGACTTCTAAAACACACATGCATTTTGTCTCTGGTTATTGGATCTTGTGAAGTGTATTTAGGAGCATAAGTCCAACTGGGCTTTAAATGCTCCAGCTACTCTTTCCTTAGGAATATTTACAGTTTAACAAATGCAACATTTACACATTGATTATTTAATTATAAAAGATGTACTCTGATGTTAGACCAAAGGTGCCTAAAACACAATTTGTTTTTGTAAAATAATTATGTATTCTTTAGATCTTTATGGGATGAGATTAGTGTAATTATATTTAATAATCTATCATTCCTGTCCCCTGCTTGTGACAAACTACAACTTGGTGTCAATATGTTTTTTGCCATTTGTTTCTGTTATCGAAACAAAGCCAAAATGCAAAGGACAAGTCCTGCCCAGTAAAAGTTAGCTTTATAGAGCGTTGACGAGACAAATGACCAAACAAAGATAAGGGAACACTGGCCCCTATCAATGACTGCCTTGTTTTCTGTGGCCAATAAAATGTCTCGGGGTCAATAATGCTAAACAACTGTCTATTTACCATTTATGTCAACAAAACCAGCCCATTAATCGCATGTTGCATGTAAGCTACACAGATGTAATAGGATCTATAACTGGGGGCTCATTGGCAATATATGTCTAAACAAGATATCTCAGTCTGTGGGCAGCAATGAATAAATGAATTTTCCATCATCAATAATGTCTCTTTGTCGATTACCTGATAGAAAATGTTATTAGCCAATCCACAACAATCATTCCCCTTTTTTTCATGATGCTAGTGTTGCCATCTCATCTCAGAGCTATGGCCATCGCTGCTGTTAAGAAATAACTCGTCCTCATCGGACCTGCCACGAGTTAAAGCACCCTTCCTCATCCTCACCTGAGCGGAACTTGTTCCGGATGAAAAGGGACCTCTCGGAGGCCAGCAAAGTCATGACAGACAGAGGTGGGAACAAGGGCAGGAGGGACTGGGGCAGAGAGAAAGTGGGAATTCCTAGTATCTCTTCACCAGGAGGAATGGGCACTTCCGCTTCTGTCTCTCGCTCTTTCTTCTAGATGTAGGGAAGAGCAGAGAGGGTTGGGGAGAGAGAATTAAAGAATACTGGATTAAAAACAACCGTGATAGTAGAGGCCCACAAACAGTAGCATGTCCAGGCGTGATAAAACACTGCAAGCGGAGATGCTGAACTTTAGCGAGCCACGCTTGCAGCGCTTCCAGCAGGCCTCCCTGTAGACGGCCTGTCATAATCACACAGCAGCCCACCCACAGAGACAGAACAAACTAGTGTAGAGAAGGAGGCATTTAAAAAGACAAAGGGGAAAGGGGGGGGGGGGCTGGTGACGTGAGTCATGCTGCATGAGTGACAGTGACAGACTCCCCAACAACAAGTCCACAGGAGGGACGCTGATTGTTAAGGACCAACATGGAGTCCCCCAGTAACTGCCCCGTCACACAATAAGTACTTAGTCATACTCACAGGTACGCTATATAGCATACAATAACAGAAGAGCAGCTTGAAAATAGAGACCTGGAAACATTCTAATTTGTATAGGTCCTGTATAGACGCGCACACACGCACACACACACACCTTATTAACAATATTGATTTGAACTGGCCAGCCCCAGAACACCCAGAGGAAGCGTGTTTGCAGGGTAGGGACACTCACACACTCACAACACAAGCAAACACGCATGCTGGCGTACAGACCCAGGTGTTTTGGAATAGCCAAGGTTATGCATACTAAATGAGCTGAGTGTTCCTACTATTCCCACAATCCACAAATGAATTCAGGCCACTTATTTGCGTTGTGAATTTAGAGTGCCATTGGCTCAGAGGACATCCACTCAGCCGTCATCGCAATCAGATAAACAATTGATTGAGATTTCATCTGCGACGGAGACATTATTTCACAGTGGGACGCCGAGGTGCGAGAAGGCATGGAGAATAGGGAGACGGCCCAAGAATAAAAGAGAACGCCAATGAAAAAGAATACTTACAGGAAGAGAGAGAATGAGGTCCCTCGGGGGAGTTGGAGTGGATTTAAGATTAATTTGAGAGAGCTGCGAGATGGAGGTAGAGAGTCAAGAAAGAACGTCGCAGTGCGTTTAATGGCGCTTTCCTTCTTTCATGTTCTTCTCGTATCCTTGCTTTCTTTTTTTTCCCCCTTCCACACTTGTTAAGTTTCTGGGTTGTCGCTGATTGAGTGCCAGGAGAAAAAAGGGGTCTGCTAGGTTCCTCTTTTTGCTAATGGTAGAGCTCAAACTATCCTCCACTCTGGTGCTCTCTACCTCATTCTCGCTCTCTCTGCCCCTCTCCCTGGCCAACCCCGAGCGTCCTGGTTCCTTGGTGCCAACTGTTGAGAGGCTGTCCTCCCCTCCCCCAACACAGCCCACCTCTCTCCCTCCTCTCCTATAGCAGCTATTGCTCCCCCTGACATCTATTAACCGAGCCGAAACTGCATATATGATCTCGTGTTTACGTATGACTTATGTATGAAGGCAGGGTCTAATTGGGTCTAACTCACAAATGTTAACAGTTTGGGCGTAAATTATCACAGGTCTGCGGCCTGGTTACTCTATTCACAATAATTTGGGGAATTAAAAAAAAAGTTTTTTTGTGTGGGCCTAATGAGTAAAGTGTTCTTTAGGTTTTCAAGTGAACTTGACTTAGTAGTTTTATTACCTCAATATAAGTTCACATTGTGACTTTTATAAAGCCCAGTGGTCGCTGCTGAACCACATTTATCATTGATGGGGTTATTTTTTCAACCTCCACTGGGTTCCAATGCATCTCAAAAACATACTTTTAACGCATCTAGCAGTCTTGGATGAAGCATTCCCTGCTAAAACGTTATTACAAGAATTGTTGGTATGAACTAGCCCTTGTGAGTTATATACAGCCATGGAACAAATTAGACCACTGCATATTCTTGTACATATAATAATATAAATACAAATATCAAAGGTGTAAAAAGTATATATTAAATAATTTAAAAAATATATAAATAATATAAATAAACATAAATGTATTAAATATAAATGTAATTGTATATACATATTATAATTTTAAAAATTGCAGTGGTCTCTTAATTTTTTCCATGGCTGTATATATCTACACAGCTATACTTTTTAAGTAATTTGCTAAAGTTCAACATCCTTTTAAGATGTATACGCTGGGCGTCCCTTCTCCTAGTACAGCATGTTCCAATATGAACACAGACTCAGGATGTTTTCCTGTGCCTGACACAGGTCAGTGACCGCCTGGCTCCAGTGTAATGCCACCTAGCAGTTCACTTTGCTGTCTGAACCCCTAAAGCCAGGTGTGTGAGAGTGCAAGTGAGGGTTTACATTTACACGCATGTGCTTTAGATGCACATGTGTCTACGTGTGTCACCGACCCCCTCTCTCCCTCGTTCTCAGGGTATACGTGTGTGTTGTGTGTGCGTGTCTGTGTGTGTGTGTGTGTGTGTGTGTGTGTGTGTGTGTGTGTGTGTGAGAAAGGGGGAAGGGAGGTCATTGCAGGAACACCTGTTCTGTTGCTTTGACAGACAGGCCGGTGTGTGCTGGTTCAGCAGGTCATAAAGAGAGAGAGAGAGAGAGGGGCCGACAGGGAGGGGAAGAGAGGCAAGAGGTGGGTATGGTAAAGTTTACACTATGTCACATTCAGCCAATGGCCAGGATTGTCTTAACTGATTGGGGCAGACCTGCAAGGAGCGATCACAGTGAGGCGGTACTCTAGCTGCATGTGGACTATAATGTTATTTAAGTAAACTTTTAGTTGAAATTCCAAATGAAACACTAAAATATATATATCCTGTACATGTTTCCGTGATAGAAAATTACATTAATTTATATATAATAAGGGGTAGGGAAATATGGAAACAGCCACGTCCAGGGAAGTGGGCGGGAAAAGGGGACGTCACCGCCGGGGTAGCAAGACGCGCTGTGCTCCACAGAAGAGGGGCAGGAGAAAGGCCGCTGTGGGCATTTGTAGGCAATTTGGAGCGTGAATCATCGATCGGGGGATCCACTCAGCCCTGAAGGATCCACTAAACGCCACGCGGCGACAACGCTGCGTGGGCCACTTGTGGTTGCCATGGAAAAACAAGGACGAGCTAACAGAACACCAAATTACTCTGAACCCCAATTTGTTACAGCCACGTACGGAGGTGGGCTGCCTCTGTGGCAGCCATTATTGTGATATATCTAGTTTTAAGGTCATAAAATATCCCTGTACTGTATTACAAAATATCTCCTTTACGTCAGACAGCTTTTCTCTCTCCTGCCGAGTCAATGACTGTTGACACACACACAGTGTTTAGTCAGTTTATATTGAAGGAAGGGTGATGTAATAGCTTTTTCCTCTGCTGCCACCCCCTCACAACCCCCAGCAGCCTCCCTCCACCACAGACGGGACTCCCTTTCTGATTAACACCTGTTACCCTTCTTCCTCTCTCACCATCTCTCGCTCTCGTTCTCACACACACACACACACACACAACTGGTGTTAATCCTGCATTGTGTCTGGTGAGGGAGGAGGCGAGCACACGTGTAACCTTTATAAAATCCTTGAGATATATCCCACCATTGCACACGTAAACACATCTGCGCAAGCAATCCCAGAAAATAAGAAAATAAGAAAATAATTCCTAAACCATAATTTACACAAAGTAGAATAATAATTTACTGCATGTGTTGTTAGCATTTTAGTAGCGCTGTTAGCATTTTAGTGTCCTTTCATTTAACGGGTATGATTGGCACTTTATATACGACCATTATGTAGTTACTCACAGTAGTAGGCCTATCTCCCTAGCCTCAACTCAATGTCGAAGCAACTCGCGAGACTTGTCAGGCTTGCGAGGCCTTCATTAGCCCTCCACCATTTGAGAAGGCCGCAGTTGGACGGAGAATAAGTAGACCATCGTAGGCGTAACAGTGCCCTCAAGTGGCCGCAACGGAGAACTGCCGCCTTGGATGATGGACACGTAATGGATGAACAGCTGTCTTACCTTTTTATCACTATTTGCAGGACACTAATGGGAAATATCCGACCCAACAGTGCAGATACATAAAAATAAAAAAAGATCCTAATGTCCGCGTGGGAGAGCCTTAGCAACACTCGTCAAACAGACTTCATTACATCTGCCTAATTCTGCCAGGGCCTTCGTCGCTCCATCTATTCACATCCCCTCTCTGCTCCTCCTCTACCTTTATCACTTCAATCAGTTGGCCGTATGCCTCGTGCCACTCAGGCCTGCTGGCCGCTCCGCTCGCTGCAGTGCACACACAAGAAAACCCACTATCGATTGCACAAGCTGTACAGATCCCTGTCCTTACTCTGTCCATCATCCATCTGTCTGTCAGTCGGCCCACTTTGAAGCTCTGTCCAATCTGGATAGATACCAGACACACACACACACACACCTCCAGCTGGGCTGCTGAGCTTACACGCTAGGCTAGATAAATATTCATCACCGTCACACACAGAGGACCTTGTAAGCTCAGCAATGCCACAGGCCACTGCCAGTCGCGTCAGTTAGGACACAAGTATCTGTTTTTTATTTAGTTAAATCGATCCCATTTTGTGACAGAACAGCTTTGAATTAAGGATGAAAACCTCAGAGGGGCCTTAACTCACCCACTTCCTGCCAGACTGCTGGGCTGTGTGCTTTTCCACAATACATTTGGTTAGGGGTTCATCCTCAATAGGGTGGGCAGGGACAGACTTGACAGGGAATAGTAATTGACAATGAGTGGAAATGAAAAGGTTACTGGTTAGGAGTGCCGAGCCAGCATTCAGCTCTATGTTGTGTAGACTGCTACATAGACTCTATACAGTCAAGGATTTGTTTGACTGTTTGGCCACCAGCTGGACAAATATGCAGGCATTTAAGTGAAAAAGTGTTTTCAAAAAAACAATGTAAATATATAATTCACTCCTAAGACCTTCTAGTTGACCTCCACTTCAGAAACTCTGTCACAATCTACAATACGTATAAAATAGGTTAGTTGATCAATATCATGGAGCACAGGTCGAGCTTGCCAGAGTGCCTGAAGTCAGTAAGTGTAGCAGTAAGGAACTGGACAGCCATGAGGAGCCAGTCACATCAGTTGGGCCATTCTGTATTTAATAACTGATCTACAGCTTAGCTCCGTTAGACTCAGTAGTGTAAATGGAGCAGAAAATTGAAGGGAGTGAAAAAACTCTAAAAGCTATCATACAAACTCAATAGGTTCAACTGGTGCCATAGCCCGCAAGAAACATATGAGGTAGCCTATAGATTATTTTTTGTCTCATGGGCCCAGTCGTCCATGTAACTTCTACTGGTGTCTACTGGAGGGATTCATACAGAAAAGAAAATCCAGTTAAAAAGAGAAATATGTGTCCTTGAGGTCATCATCATGACAAGAAAAATGTAATCTTCGACTCATTAAACAAATACAGAACTTATGGATGGAAAGTGATAAATATCTTCAAAACTAATAATTATAATAATAATAATAATAATAATAATAATAATAATGTCAATATCAACTCACACAGTCAGTGATATTTAATTAAAATAAGTTAACATAATATACATTAATCAAAACCCTTTTCCTAAAATGGATAAAAATGGATTAGGATCATTCATAACTTTTGGTCAAACCCTTTTATGATATGGATTAAATACACTCACCTAAAGGATTATTAGGAACACCATACTAATACTGTGTTTGACCCCCTTTCGCCTTCAGAACTGC
>JAOEHI010036396.1:0-23065 GCA_025447815.1 Percopsis transmontana | reverse complement strand
GAGAGAGAGAGAGAGAGAGAGAGAGAGAGAGAGAGAGAGAGAGAGAGAGAGAGAGAGAGAGAGAGAGAAAGAGAGGGAGGGGGTGACAGTCATATAGTCCACAGGACAGTCCCAGATGGAGGAGAGTGGTTTCCGACAGAGATAAATCAGTCCGTCCAGATTGACAGCCAGTCTGAGAATGCCAGTGGTAGACTGTATCAACACTATAAAGCCATCACAGGGAGGAAGGCTGGACTTGTTTCCAAACAATTATGTTTTCTAGAGAGTCAGCTGCAGACAGCGGACTAGTGGAGCTAGAAAATAGGAGAACATTTAAAGAAGTAGTGCGCTATAGGCCACAGTGGAATTATGTAGGTGTGCGTCGTCCAATCATGTGTCTCGGATTTGTATCCAAAAATAATGGTGGTGCGACTTATATGCAAACTATATGCAATGATGTAATAAAAATTTGAGCTTTTCAAATAATATTTTACACGCTAGTGCCTTCCCATTATTATTGTAGTTAACACAAAAGAATAGGCAAGGAAGAAAGCGAGTTTAGCCGCAAACTTCAGAAGCATTTGTTATGCCCTTTCTTTTAACAGCAGCTGCTGCAATATGCCAACCATGTGGCTTTCGTGGAGATAGAGCGAGCCTACAGTAGCAGTGTCCTTGCCCTAAAGTGCACTGGATTTATCTGCCATGAAAGAAAGTGTCCACCACAAATAATTCGCCCAAAAATGCCAAAATCAGTAATTGCCTTCATATCAGTAAAAAAGGTTAAAGGACCACACACTGTGTTTGAAATTACCCTTGTGGTTTAAACGAGCAATACCAAAACAACATTGACTTTGACTGAAACTTAGAGAATGCATGCCCCTCCTGCACCTGAGTGCTGAATGGATGGTACTCCTCTCTACTCCTCCCACAAGCAGGGACCATAGGCTTAAATTGTTCTCCGTCCCTTCCCTCACAGCTACATGCAGTTTAATGCACAGTTGTTTTTCAAACACAAACCGTAAGCGGGGGCAGACATTTTGGGTTCTGATGGCGCAATGAGTGTAAGCCTACCATAAGGTTTGAATAAACACACAACACTCAATGACTTGGGTCAAATACCATTTCTTCAAAGAACGCTCGTCCTGAACCTTTTTTTTTTTTTTGCAACTCTACAAACTTTACTTCATGTGTAGTATCCTTCATGAGTATCATGCAAATGGAGTAAGTAAATTCCATTTGCCTGTTGTCATAGCTCTTAACAAGTCCAAACCATTCTCTATATTTCATAGGTACCCTCACCTGATCTGGCTGTTTTGATGTTGACAGACTGGAAGCCTCCATTAAGTGCCGAGGTGTCGATGATGTCCGAGTCGAAGTCTCGGTGGGTCTTCCGGTAGACAAAGAGTGCCACAATGACAGAGATGACCAGACACATGATTACGGCGATGACAATGCCCACATACAGGGCCACGTCATCTGTACTTGGGGCAGCTAGGGGTCAAAGAAAGAGAAGGAAATAAAGACAGAGGGAGAGAGAGGGTTGGGGGGAAAACGGAGAGAGACATTGTTAGGTAAAAGCATTTTCGATCCACTTCACAATATTCCAGACAGAAAATAGTTAGGTTAACACTATTAGCTAGGCTAACAAATCATGAACAACGGTTTTTCATTGATATGGAGGTATTAGATGGTAACATTTTACAGACAGAACAGCGTTAGTGTGTTGTAATTGAAGCTACAAATTAATTTGATATCCTCTCTTGAACTACTTCATTGCTGTTAGACCATTTCTTTTATAGAAAAAAAACTGAAGACAAATGACCAATAGGTGCCATTTCAAGCAAAAGTTTTAAATAGCCTCTAGCTGGTAGAATAGAAAATGATCATTTTGCCAGACAGTAAGCGAGAGACAGAAAGATATATTTTAAAATGACACCAAGTTTTAAAACTTAATAAGCCTGTTAATTATTTTACAAGGCCTTAACATCCTTCTGCAGTGTCCCTGAATGCTTAATAGTGTCTTGTGGAGAACAATGGTGAATATTTCATTCATGATCAGCCTTACATAACCCTGAAACTGATGAAGAACATTTAATTTATAATGTAATAGGAGTGTAGAAGGTATGAAGTGGAAAAGGGGATTTAAGAAAAAACACAAGAAAGAAGAAAACCAGGGACAGGTTTAGCGTCAAGGGCACAGGAAGAAAGGAAGGAAGAGAAGAAAGCAGGAAAACAGACAAAGGAATGGAGAGGAGGCAAATCTGAAGCGGGGGAAAGAGAAGGAGCACAAAGAAAGAAAAATAGAGGAGAAAAGATAAGGTGCGTAAATAAGAGGAAAAGAAAACTAAGTGGAATGCACTCAAACTTCAAAGCAGAAAATCACACAACCCTACACACTCAACATGAAAGCCACTGTGGAAATTTTTCTCGCAGTTAAAACGCTCTTGTATAATCATGGCCTCTGTAGCTAGTGGGAGGGGATTTGTCTGCAGCTATTAACAAGACAGAAAAGTATAGGAATGCTCTTTTTTAATCCACCCTTAAAGTTGAGATGATAACAGGCTTTTAGTGGTAAACAGCCTGAGTCATTTGCTAAAGGATTTGCTGTTGCCGCGTCACTTGGAATAAGTTCAAAAAGCTTGAACTTGATTAGACATGAAAGAAAACCTTTCATGATGCACACAAACATTCACAAACACATACATGTGTATATCGCACACAAATGCATAGTGCAGAGGATGTAATTAATTAGCCTACCACTTGAGGGAGCTATGAACTTCTTTCTTTTCTTTTTCTCTGGGAGGTAGTCATGTTTGACACCATAATGTTAATGGACATTTTCAGGGACATTTTCAAGTCTACTTAATCTAATTTAAGGACTGTGACCTTGCCAATCTTATAAATGGTCCCTTTAGTGATTTAGGCTACCATACATGCATGCCACAAGAGGCATTGTTAAAGCTCTACTTCAAAAAACACCTCATGTAGCCCCACAAATCCAAACAATGTAATTCACATTGATTTTGCCTAGCTTCCTTTTCTTGTTGCACGCAAAACAAGTTGCCTACAGTCATTACTAAAGTGCCTCAAAATAGTGTTATCAGGGTACTTAAATTCGGAAAGGATAATCCTTTTAACTTCCCTCAAACTTTGGAATGTAAATGTTATGGAGTCAGGGTAAAGCTAGCCATCCAATACTGAATCAGTTGTGTACATATCAAAGCTCATATTTTAAGGTGATGTGAGATTATATAATGTAATGTGATGATGTAAATATTAAACCTATCATGCCAGATAACCTAGTGGTTAGGGTGGTTCCACTCTCAACTGAAAGGTCCTGGGTTGAATCCCTAACATGCCTGGTCTACTTGTAAGCATCCTTGAGGAAGATGCCTGACCTCATATGGGCTCCTTAACATTAGTAATTGTACTCATTTTACATTTACAGCATTTAGCAGACGCTTTTATCCAAAGCGACTTACAATTAGTACATTTGTCAACAATTACATGGTGCCATTACATGGAGCAGGTAGGGGTTCTGGGGCTCGAACCCACGACCTTCTGGCTGGGAGTCCAACACCTAGACCACTAGACCATCCTGCCCCACAGGATGGTCTAGTGGTACATCGCTTTTGATAAAAGTGTTAGCTAATTGCTAGTAACTACCGTATGTTTGTGTGAGAACCAGTTTTGATTGGGTGATTTAGTCCGATCATTTTGATGTAGCATGTACATGTCTTGCCCTGTTTCAACACACTATAGGCAAGCGGGAGCTCACTTGTAAAGTGACGCATTTGATTTGATTTTGGGTAGAGTGAGGTGAGGGCCAGGTTGAATTCGGCTGGTTGTATCCATTATGGAGTCTACTCCTTTTAGTAACCTGCATATGCTGAGTGTATTGCCTTATAACAGCATATGCCTGTTTTGACCAAAAGCTGTTCCACGTCGACCGCACACCCACTGACACAAATCTATAACGTAGGAGTGTTAAAAAGTAATATCAGGATTAGGATTAGGATTACACGTTCTTAATCCCCCTGGGGATATTGTGTAATTAGCACTGGTACTATTTGTAATACAGTGTAGTAGTGGTAATACTTTATTCATTCTTTAGGGTTTAAACATGAAATGTGACGTTTCTGAGAAAAGCAGATCATTAAAGGCAGTTTAATGAATGCACTAATCGCCATCTCTACTGATAGAATTACACAATTATGTGTTCTCAAGTGCAGAATGAAATTGTTGTAGTGTTTCATTTTAGATTAACACAATACATTTTGGATTTTAATTGAAATACATTTAAATATTAATCATTAATAATTAGTGATCAGCTTTATAGACACTTTTTAATTATTTGTTTCAGAAACAAATGATTGTTTGTGAATGGGGATCCAGACCCCTATCTTGAAAGAGGGGTTAATTTGTGGCAAACATCAGCATGAGGACTTAATATTGAAGCTACAGAGTTGAGGGTTAAACAATTCCACTTTTGGATGTATTGTTACGGCAGAATCATGCAAATGTTCAATTTTAGATTTCAAAAAACAATTCACCTTTATCTGTCTGATGTTTCTGTTGGGTCTAATCTTTCCTTCTGTTTGCCTGACATTCTCATATGGCCTGACACCCTTTCATTATAATCTCTCATATGAGAACAAGATGACTGCACAAAAAGTTGCTGAATATGGATATGCAATTTTTGCATGAATGAGTGTGTTTGGACTAAAAAACGACATTTACGCAAACAAGCACATGCAAGTAAAACCACACAGAGTCACCCTGATGATAAGAACCACATACCTCAGACACAAACAAGCACACACACACACACACACAGCGACAGCCATGATTTTTTTTATCCACAAGGTATCTCCAGTACCTCCCTGTTGTAACTGACAAGGGGCTTCATGTCCGGTGCACTCAACCACAAGCCCAGGTAAATTGGATTTAGATTAGAAATATATTCCTTTAAGTGGACATACCGGAGAACAAGGGAATACTACATCAATCACCTGGAAAGAGAAAGACACATCCAAACGCCTGGACTGTGCTTTTCCAGCAAGTACTATCTGACAGCTTTCTATATGCGGGAAGGAGAACATTCTGTAAAGGTCAGGACAGACACACACACACACACAAATCTGAATGCACACACTTGCACACACACGCATCGGAAAGGACACACAAGCGTGACCCCCACACCTACACACACACAATCATGAAAGTAACTTGACTAACACGCAGTCGCCATGGAAGCCTGCCTATCGATTGGCTTAGCTTTCTGTCATTATCTCTGTCTGTCCAATCTGCCATGGGGAGGATTTCAAAAAGAGCAAAACAAGGATGTTTTGCTCAGCACGTATCTCTCTTCTCTGTGATGTGCATCCAAGGCACAGCGGTGCAGCCACTGAAAACCGTTGACTTGCTTTTTTGATCTCGCCTGGCATAAACAGGCAAATGCCACATGTACGGCCCTGGCAGACCTACCATTCTACAGATGCTGGCAGTGACGAGGGCTGACAGACACACCCAAGTTCTAGTAGAAATGCAGCAGCATATCTTATATATAGTAGTAGAGTGGGGGCCAGAAAGCTTATTTCAATGTATACTGCTATATAGGGGTGACCCTGAATAGTCGACTATTCGATCATTCGATCTAAGGAGCCAGATTTGACTGGCAATCTTACAGTCGAATTGCAAAATGTGGTTATGAAACAAGGACATTCCGGCTATATGGGGGTGATAAATGTCTGATTTTACGTATACCAGCTTGGTTTCTCCCAATAAATCATGGTATATAGCCTATTTTGGTAAAAAATATCAGCCGATTATGTTAATGAAGATTTGAAAATATCTTGTGCTTTTAATCAATCTCCTTAGTGTGAGTGAATAAATCACCATGGCAGAGACATTAAATGCGTTGAACCATCACATGACAATAGCGGAACAACTCATTGTTTACTGTAGCAGCCGGTAAAAGATTTGATAAAGGCCACAAAGTCTACAGAATTATGAAAACATATGGGAAAGTATCACTGCAAATTGCGTTACAATTACAATGCATGCTACTAGCCCACATAGCGATCTCCAAGACATATTTGAACTGGGTAACTGTCATCCTAAACTACTGCCTGAAGTTTCTGCCCCTTTCTGAACAAGATAGTGGCACTCTAATGGAGATTTATTTTATAATCGTTCTGGATTCATCTTTGTTTATTTAGTCAGTCAGTCAATCAGTCCACCCATGTCCTTTTCATCTCCGGTGTGAAATTCCCATGAGATAATGTTTGAAGATTCAAAATGTCGCAGTCAGGCTCCCTGTAGAGCGCTAATAAGATAGCCAGCTAGGTCTTCAGCTTGGCACCAATGTGTTTACGAAGACAGACTTCCTGCAGGAGTCATCTAAGGAAGGCCTTTGCCTCATTTGAGTTTCTGCACTTCCTCCCCTTGAAGGAAACCTGGATCACACCGACCAGGACTGGTACAGGACTGCTCACACGGATTTTCCTACCACTGCTATGCAACATCCCGTGCCTGCAGATTCTCCCTCTACAACATCAGGATAAGGCCATTCCTCACAAAAGAAGCAGCATAGCTCCTGGTCTAGCAACGGTAAGATTCCAGCCCCCAACTAGAGCACTTTGATCTACCACCTCGGCTGGCCGGCTGGCACCTCCGTCCTGGCATCGCAATGGTGGAATGAGCTTCCTGCAGCAGTCAGGACAGTCACTACCAATCTTCCATAAGAGACCTTAAACCCACCTATTCAGAATCCACCTTGGCACCTCGGCTACCGAACAGAAGTCCTCTATAACAATCATTTATCTACTGTCTATCCTCCTTTCCTTAAAAAATAAAAATATCCTCCTTCACTACTCCTTTCTGCTCTGTTGGATCACCTTTACACTTTGCAGGTATTTAGGCTGCTAATAATTCATTAATTTGGGGGATTGAAAGATATTTGAATGATATTTGTAAAAGGAATATTTTGAGTAATGTATACTGAAAAATGCTAAGTAACCATGATGAGCTAAGTAACCATGATGACATGAAGCTGTCATTAAGAATGTTGTTTGCATGCAAAAACTGGCTACAAAAATAACTGTTGTCAAATGTACTGTTTGTAAGTCGCTTTGGATAAAAGCGTCTACTAAATGCTGTAAATGTAAATGTAAAATCGTGACAAAACTCTGCCTTGTGTAGGCATAGTAGCAACAGGTAAGCCAGTGTTTTTTTTTAATCCTGGCCAGCCGTGGAATGTAATGATTGTGGTTTCTGTGAGGAAGTTCTGAATTGTAACATATTTGTTGTTCAATTTGTGTTTGTAGCAACTCTCGTAACAAGGGTTATGCAGTCTTGGATTTGTTATCATCGTGTTATTTCCTCTTTTATGTATATATAGCCATTCATTGATATGCCTGAGGTATTCTGGCATGAGTAGGCCTACGAGACATTCTAAAATTATCTACCGGTAGTATAATATAATATAATTAATATGGATCAATGAGCAAACAATTTAATTATTTGACAATAGGCTAGACTTGACCAATCAGATTCGACTATGTAAGTTCTAAGTCAGGGACAAAATCCCACACTGTGTGTTAATTATCACCATTTAAGGCCTTGATGCTACAATAAAGTGACAATCCTGACATTTCTACATCATTGTGGTAAGTGATCATTTAAAAAAAAAATACAGTGTATAAACAGTACGTGAACCAAACATTCTATGTAGTTCTAAACCAACCACTGCTGTTTGGTGTAATGGCACTATCTGCAAATGGAGAGGCTTTCATGAATGTGCTAGCTGAATCATGTAACCAAATACTTTTTATTACTGTATATGAAAAAACTTTAAGATTGTTCCTTTAAGAAGGCAGTCTCAGAACCTATCCTCACTCTGCCATTATAATGTGTTGTTGTCCATTAAAGAGCCTTTTTTTCCATTTTTACTCCCACAAAGAATGTATATTTGTTCAGGGGTAGTTGACATATTATCTGTTGGATGTTTAGTGGTGAGACTGCCTGTTCAAGTCCCTTTAATGCAGACAAAAACAGGATGTTACCAAGTAACCAAAGCTTTTATCATGTTTATTAAGATGCACTTGGCTGCCTTCCTACCTTTTCTTTAAACCGCCCAATAACATCACAACATTCCCTGTGACTTTTACATGGCTACAGTAAGAATGCATTCAAATGGGAATGCAAAGTCTGAATGCATAAAATGTAAACAAACCGTGAGCATGTACTGTACAATGCTGGTCAAGGACAATGGTACAAGACTGATACAAGACAGATACAGTAGTTATACAGGACCTTGGAATTGTCCAGAACAGGACAATGACATTGAAAGATAGCCTAAAAATAATAAACATGAGACCCAAACACTAAAAGTCTATAAACACAGAATTTGGAAATGCTTATTTTTGCCAGGAATCGAAACACAGAAACTTTCGGCCAGACCACTAGCATATCCACCAAGAACTAGTTATTTCTCTTTGATGCTTTATTGAAGCAAAGGGTTTGACTGGCACAGCAAAAGGCTGTACATCAGGGGAGCGGTACAAGAGACATGCAATTTTAACAGTCCAACTTCAGTGTGACAGGTAACCAGAAAGCCTACACCATAACCCAGAGAAGAAGATGAGTACAGAAAGTCATACCATGGTGATGGGAAAGAAGCAGGTGGAGGTGAAACAGTGATACATAGTGAAACGTAAAACATCAACTCACATGGGAATCCCAAATCATTCTTTTCTTTGGGCTCAGTGGACTTCTGAAACAATGAACCTTTTGGGAAAAGAGAGGGGGGGGTGGATGGGGGGTGGGATGGATACAGAAAGGGAGGGAGACAATGAGGAACAAAACAAACAAAATGACTCTATAACACAACAAAATAGAAACACGCACAACAAACAAAAATAGGAACAAATAATACCTCATTCTTACTTTCTTTCTTTCTTTGACAGTTCCCAGAGTAAAGACCAAACAGAGGCAAGCAGCATTTAGCTACTATGCTATATATAACTGGAACACACTACCAAATGATCTGAGACTTGCTCCCACACTGACCTCTTTAAAATCCATTTTAAAATCATTATGTTCTTCGCTGCCCTTTTGAGAGTTTTAGTAACGTCATTCTGAGTTTTAATTGTCATAGATGGAGAGGTTTGTACCTACACAGAAGGCTTTCTATGTCCAAGACATAGGTCTGGACTACGTCTTTTTATCTATTGTGTCTGTTCTACTTCATTCTGTATCTGTATGTTGCCTTGCCTTGCTTTAATTGTGTGGGCTCAGTCTATAAACAGCCCGCAAATATTTAGCGATCCCGGGGGGGAAATAACTTTGGACAGGCGGATGTGTGCGTAACAGTTAGTACTGTGTCATATTGAGCGGTCCATTTAGCCAGAGCAGACAGCAGGTCTGTGACAGAGATGAACTGCTGACATGCTAATGTATAATTGAAGTGCTGGTTTATAATTGATAAGAGCAACACAGCAACATTGCAGGCTTAAAAGCTTCTTGCCAGACAAGCTTCCCTTACTACTGTCAGCTTACTGACTGGACATATACATATATAGACAGGAGATAATGACAAGGTGAAGCAGGGTGAGACACAGACACCCGTGCAAGCATACAGAGTTGCTGTAAGAATCCGCCATTTAACTATTTACTATACTAGTTTTAGCAGAGTAGCTATTTCATTTAAATAATATACATGTTTTTGTTTTCAGTTGAGGATGTTTAGGTTATGTTTCTAAAATGTGCTATAAAGTTGCTGCTGAATAAAATGTATTCATTACAAGGCAGTTTAGACAGTCAAAGAGAGCAAATGCATGTTTTTCAGCACATTCATTCTATTTTTTTATTGTTTTGCAGTTTTTTACCTTGCCAGGACCAACAACATAAAGTGGTGATGGCGAAATACGCTCGCAGTTTTTACAGCGGTACCGTCAAAGCGAAGATAAAAAACAAAATGTAACATGTCAAACTGATTTACGGCTTAAAGAGGCACTATAGTGAACAAAAACCGTTGTAGCAAAAATACAGCATGCTCTAATTATAAAAATCGTTTGTCAAACAAAGAACATGGTAGTGAAATGGATGGAGCATGAATGATTTAGCGAGAACAGACACAGGCATTATGCAAAGGATGGGAAAAAGCAGTTTGAAAATTAGCCAGAATGAGAGCAGTGTCAAGTGAATGTGGCTTAAAGAGCTGATAAAGGCAGTCTGAATAGTCTATGTGGTCCAAATGCGCTTTCTAACGCTTTCTAGCGCTTTCTAGCGCTTTCTAGCGCTTTCTTCGATCTTTTTGTCTCATATAAAACACTTGACACTTAATCCAAAACAGCAAGTTACAGTATACTGTATAACTGTCATTGTCTCTAGCAATTACAGTCTGATTTCACAGACAAAAGGCTGGCCATGTTATTGAAGGAAACACACACACACACACAATCCCAAATGCACACATGTAATGTATACACACACACACGCACTTAAATGTACACGTATACACTCTGTCAAACAGAATGAAGGTAGAAAGTAAAATGTCATGTTCTCCAGGATGGCAGAGCTCCCAGTGAGTCAACAGCCAGAAACCTGATCAATGTGTCAAAAAAATATGAAGGAACCCACACACGACTCTGACAAAAGTACACAATATATACACACATTTTCTAATACACACACAGACAAAACTATAGAGAGTGTGACACTGAATGGATTTCTACAATATAGGATTTAACAGGACTCTCAAAGTGACAGGCACTCGGAGTTTAGTTGGAGAAGGATGGCTAAAGAAAAAATACAGTCGATGGAACCAAAGACAGTGAGCGAGAAAGGCAGGAGGAAAGTTAGTAAGTAGAGCAAAGTGCTTTTTTACAGCAAAAGTTGCCTCCAGAGCACCATCATAAAAATCATTACCAATGTTTTGTACAGTGTGCCATCCTACAGCCTGGAATCCATTAAAAAGATGTCGGTCTTTTGTGGGCACTAACACCAATTCAGCCTGTGAATCGGGCACTTTCGGCGAAAGTCCGAAGCCGATAACCAGTACGTCGGAGCCAATCAGAGCGCAGTGAAACCCGAGAGCAGGAGGAAGAATTTTGGGGCATGGGAGAAGAAAAAAAGACTGTAACCATTCTGCGACGCTCCATATGTAATTTACCATGGCATTTTGGACCAAAAGGAGATTATTTCTGTCATGTTTACTTACTGTAAGATATGAAGGCTTAACATAAGAAGAATACATTATATTTTCTTTGTATTTGTATTTTCTTTTGTCCTCTTGCCAATCTGTGTCCCAGTTTGCAAAGGGTTAGCTGTTTGAATTACAGCACCTTGAACTCTGCCTTCACAAGGTGTTGGATTAAAATCAAATTTAAGACAAACTGTGTAACCGATGTGTCTAGAAGTTTATACTACTGTATACTATACTGTAAAATGAGGAAATTGGGGGTCGTTGCGAAAATTTTGTTTATATAGCTTATATAGCCCTAATTAATTTCCCAGAAGGACACAATTACAAAACCGATGAGGACAAAAAAAAAAACTAAAAAATAAACTCTGTAAACCAACACACCCACACACACACTTAAGTCATGGATTCCTGTTAATGCAGCAGGAAATGCTTGAAACATTAGCCCAGACACAAAACCACGTCTGTCCAGTGCTTTTAGAGACATAAAATCAATCTGGGGAAATGACTGTGAATCCATACCTCTAGGCTTTAGCCCAGATCCCATTGCAGAGCACCGTGGGCTGCAGGGACTCATTTGGATGCATCACAAATACAGTATTTAATGCACAGCACTTTATAGGTGCAGCAAATATGGTAGCTCCTGTCAAAATCTGCCCTCACTCAAAGGAACGCACAGGCACATTTTTATGCGTTTTGTGATTTCCTGGTCAACCTAGCATAAAGCAGGTTCTTTGATGAAAGTAAACTTGTTTCTAGGTAGAATGAGTAATAACATTAATGCTATGATTACACTCAACAAGCAGTGAAATGTGTGTGTGTCGTTGTGTGCGCATGTGTGTGTTTCAAAAACCTGTTTTCTGTTTTTATCATATTTTGTTTTTACTAGTCTTCGCTCGTTGTTCTGACCAGTGTTGGGGGTAACGCATTACAAAGTAACGCATTACTGTAATCACATTACATTTGTCTGTAACGTAGTAATCTAACACATTACAGTTCCTAAATTTAGTAATTACATTACAGTTACTAATAAAACAATTACTGTATGTAGTTACATTTTTCTGTGATGCGCTCTTTGGGCTGATTTTTACTGACTTTGCTGTTGGCTTTGTGGTTTTATTTTATTAAAGAGCATAAAAGAAACATCTCGTGTATGTCCTCCTTATTAGGATAGGGATTTGAGCTGATATGTAAGGTTTAATGTTAAATTGTTAACTGGCAATTACATGATAATGCATCTCAGGCGATGCGGAGTAATACAAAAGTAATGTAACGAATGACATTCTACAGTGAGTAAATAAGTAAAGTAATGCATTACTTTAAAAAAAGTAACTAGTAATGTGTAATACATTACTTGAGTAACAACCCCAACACTGGTTCTAACAAGCCTCTCTCTCTCTACTCACCAATGCTGCCAATTACTTTGAACACAGAGTAACAACACATTTTCCTACAAGCAGACACATATAATTGCCTCCACCCTGGAAAAACTACTGCTACTGTGTGTGTGCCACTATGACTAAGCCCGTATTTTCCATGCGGTTTGGAAGACCACCCCACTTTTCTTTTACTCGTGTCAGAAATCACAAAGTCTTGGGGGAGTTTGCGGTGATTATGCTACCTCATTATTTACTATTATCTTCCTCTTTAAGAAATGCCTGGAAGAGAGGCATTTTTTGACTCGGGCAGTGGACGAGGCACTAATTCACAGTGACATTTAGAAACCCTATCATAAATCATTTGCAGCGTGCCATATCTGTGCAGCGTACAGAAGCACAAGCAGAGAGGGAAAACAAAACAGTGTCAACGCAAGAAAGAGTGGCCTAGCTGTAAAGGAAGGGAAGCCCCCGGAAGACACAAAGGAGTAGCAACGGTACAAAATGAAGAGAGAAGACAGAATTCAGAGCAGCGGTCCCTTAAGAGTGGAGGGTCGCGACCCGCCTGCCGGGGTTGAAAGATGCGTTTTGTGGGGTTGTAGGATAATTTGACATTTTATTAATATTGAAGGAGATTGCGAAGGGATACAAGATATGGCACAGTTGTTTTGGATGTATTTTTTTTTTTGGGGGGGGGTGGGGGGGTGAAAATGTTTGAGTGCTGATGTAGAGAGCAGTTGGAGGTCAGGACAGGAAGAGCGGTGAACAGAGGAGAAGAGACAGAGAGGCAGACCAGAACACAAATAAAACGATGACATTGGGAAAGTGGACCTACTTTGCATACAGAGTCCGTCGGTGCAGTTCTGGGACTGCAGCACCAGGCCCTCGCAGTCTCGCCCGCCGTTCTTGGGAGCCGGGCTGTTGCACTCCCGTCTCCTCCACTGGGTGCACTCGGTGCCACAGGCCGACCACTTGCTCCAGTCGGTCCACACGCCGTCCACTGGACACGCAGGGCCGTGTGTGTGTGGGTGTGTGTGTGGGGGGGGGGTTATGAGGAAGGAAAGAAGAAGATATAACTCACACCTAACACATATTGTTGGGGCAGGATATTTTAGTGGTTAGGGTGGTTGACTCCCTCCCGAAGGGTCATAAGTTCAATCCCCATGAGCCCGGCCTACCTGTAAATATACTAAGATGTCTAACCCCTACCTGCTCCTTAAAGGTGCTGTACGTAGGATTTTAGAGCTATACATTTTGAAATGCTATAGACATTCGTCAGCTATCAGTGAGTGAAATGCTCTGTGAGAATACCTGCTCTGATTGACAGCCCCTTCCTCTATGTAAATTGGTTAAGATAGATCGTTAAGATGAAGTATAATTACGAGTGACACACTGTGAACTGTGGTAGAAATAAATAGAAGGCCATAATTTACGATATTTACTTCATTGCTTTATTTTTGTATCTAATCTAATCTAATAATTTTAATGAAACCTGAACACAAGGGCAGAATATAAGGATATTTGAGAGCAAAGGAATAGCACAGAATACAATAAAATGCAATAGAAGAGAATATAGTGGGCGTACCGGTGCATAGCGACGTACAGGCCAGTTTTTGTATGGCCTGTCCGTCACACGGCAGTCCTCCGTTGAGGGGCGCGGGATTGGTGCAGCTCCGTGTCCGTTTTTGGAAGCCCCGCCCACAACGGCTGTTACACACCGACCACTCGGTCCACGTAGACCAACCGCCATTCACTGTGCCAAGAGAAATTATGTGACAACTGTACAAACTTAGGTGTGTGAAGGTGTGTGTAGGTGTGTGTAGGTGTGTGCGTTTTTCTGCTGTCTTTGGGGCACAGTGTAAAGCAGAATTGCAGAGGTGGGTAAGTCCGACTTCAAAGAGTTAAAGTCCTGCCAGGTTTTCCTTCTGCTTGTTCACTTAACCAGGTGATTTCAATTACAGGGAGTAATAATTGAAATAACCCAGCGAGTCTTCAATAGAAAGGGACCAGTTTAATGATCATGCCTATGTTCATTGTTCTATTTGTTTGGGATAAGTGAGTGCTTTAGAAATGCCAGAAGCCTTGGTACACACAACATACAAGTATGCATAAGTAAGATCTTGCCTACAGTATGCACACACAAAACACAAGCCACCAGAACTGTAACTCTGAGAATAAAGCCTGCATGAGTCATTTGGATTGTGACCTCTTGATACGAAACATAATCTAAACCTTCAGAGCAGTGGCATCTGACTCCACATCTCACATTGTATCTCCTTTGATCTGTCTCATATTTTCTTCTCTCATGGATCTTCTTCCCTTTAAACAGCTCACAAGGAGGTAGAGGCAGATTAATCAAAATCACACAACAATCTCCCGCCTAAAGCGTGCAACACTGTAGGGGAGGTGAGAACAGAGAGACTACGGGCCTGTATAGTTTAAACGGAACGTCCTGAATGAACTGCTGTATTGTGGACCTCGCTTGTAAAGTAATACATGGACTGCCTCGCTGCTTATCTCCAATGTGTATGACATCACATATTTATTTCAGAGTGTGCCGTGCTGTGGCTACTACAAAGAAAAACTATGGTTTGTGGGACTAGATTTTAGGCGGTGTTACAGCAGTACAAAAGAGCTTTGGTGACATGTCAGAGGGTTAATACGATTGGCTCAAAACGGTGCACCTGCTCCAGCGGCCAACCTAATGCTGACATCCACAGGTCCCCTATCTCCCCCTAAAATAGAGAATTTCTGGAATAATTCCCCTCCATCATTCCCACTCCCAGTCTTTCTTCAACTAAGTTTATTTCTATTCGTTTTCTTTCTTCATTTCTGTGCTATTTTCCTCCGCTTCCCTCTTCCCGGCACGCCCGTCCCACACATGTGTAATTGTCTCCCACGCTTCTGTTTCTTGGCTAGCATTTCACCTTGTCACCAGTGTCAGACAGGTCCTTGTGCAGAAAAGAAGATTGGAGCAAAGATTGAACAATCTATTTCTGTAAGGATATATCAGTGTCAACCCACTCCATCTCTCAGTGTGTCTATCACACACACACACACACACACACACACACACGCACACAGTTATTTTTTGATTGAAAATCTCCAGCTGAAAATAGAGATGGTATTGTATCCGAGAGAGGGGATACAATGTGCCTATGTGTGGAGTATGTGTATTTGTGTGTCTCTTTGAATGTGTGTGTATGTGTGTGTGTCTGTGCGTCTGTGCGCATGGTGTTCTTAGACACCATTTCTTCAGCATTTCATACACTGTTTCCGACCGTGTCATGCTCGACAGGAAGACAAAGCAAACACTGCTGAATATTTTACAGTTTTTGTCCGTTTTTTGTCAAACGCATCTTTAAAGGGAGAGACGCATTGCAACAAACCACGTAACACAAACTTAAGACGCAAATTGTTAAAGCGTGTATTTTTGTGTGTGATTTTAATTACAGTTGTACGATAGGTGGCACAGCTCTTGGCTGGCAGCATAGACAATTGGAATGCAGAGTTTTGCCAATTTAGATCTGATCATGTGATTGGTGGATTTTAATTGGATGAAATCAGAGGTGATATTGAACATCAGGCCAATCACAGAGACAGCGTGTTGGCATCGCAATAGGACTAATTACTGGTTGGAAATCAACATGGTTTAAACAAGGTTAGATTGTCAGCTTGTATGTGAATAGGGTTTACTACACCAAATGGCTTTAGACACACACACACACACACACACACACACACACACACACACACACACACACACACACACTATATATTTCAAGGCTAAACCACTATATGGCTATACATATCATACTGTACACTTACCATACATACTGTATACTTACCATAAACAATAACAGTAGCTGTAGTGCTGCGTCTTTTGCCCACTATATTTTTGGCAACACACGTGTAGTTAGCGGTGTCAGACAGACGCGCCTGTTTGATGATGAGGTTGTGGTCGATGGTGATGTAGAAGTTTCTGTCTTCTGCTGGGTCAATTATTTCTTCATTTTTCAACCATTCAACCTGTGGAAAAGACAGGAAAATGGTATACATGTCAGTAGCAGGTCTACAACATACAATACATTTAGAAGTTTCTCTGTGCCAGTGAAGTGAGGGTCTGGGGTTTTGTAGCAATTGTAGGACTACATACAGTATATACAGTAGTTATAGTAGCCGTCTTCTATAGTAGAAGAGGGCTATAAGATTGTGTTATAATCGTGTTATTACTTTTTCAACCCATCCACCTCACTAAAGAAGGAATATAAAATACAAATTAGATAAAAAATAATATCGAATGAGATTGTTTTTAGCCATTTTGACAGAGAGAGTAAAACACTGAAGAGCAAAAATATGTTTGAGCATTGAACAATCTTGTTTTTCAACCTCTCCATCTGACACTTAAAGAAAGGGGATGCCTCATAATAGGACGCCGTTATGAACTTGGTTTAATACCAGTGGTCAAATGTGTCAACAATTAAAGGGACAATCCTTGATTTGTGTCTGCAATTGTCCTTAAAAAATGCCTTATACAGAGCTCCTCACACCGCCCTCTACCGCTCCCCCTACAGCCGCCAACACATAACAGTGAGTTGGGGAAAGAAATGTGGGGTTCTGGGGGTAGGGCAGAGCGATTAATCAAATACGATATTTTAGGCCAATTTCCATTTATATATTTTAGCACTGCTAAAATTAATTAAAATGCCCTTTTTCTTATTTTAACGACAGATTGTTAGTTCTCATGTTTACGTCAAGTAAAGTTTATTTAGCCTTAAATCCCATTAAAGTACAGTCTCAAAGAGCTGCACTAGGTCAGAGATTTATGTAATAACTTAGATACTGTATTTTTGCCTTATGTTACAGTGTTGTATCCTGTGTGTTAGTGCTTACATTAAGGCCCTTATGCTTCATGTAACACCATGTAGAGTGTTTGTCATAAGCACACTGAAAGTAGTATTGTTCAGCCCTATCTGGGGGTACTATAATGGCATCAAGGATACCTTGAAGGCCCCATATTATTCCAATTTCTGTTGGTAAGACTTTTCAAACTTAAACACTCAATATCAATTGATTGGCTATCTGACTGAGAGTGGGGGGATAGGTCAGAGATGATTGGTTACAATCCAAAATTTTGATCACATCTGGGTCCAAACCTGACTGGCTTGTTTTCAGTTTTGACTTAATGACATGCTAAGAGACATGGGACTTTTAACATAAAAAATAGTTGTATTTTTTACCCATTCTTTGGTTTCATTGCTTAAAATGTTCCACGGCCTTAAGTTCAGCAGCAAATACGTAAATCTATTTGTTCAGACTTAGAAGCATTGTATTCACTGTATAGTGTATCCTCCTAGAATACTGTATAAAATATTTTACACAAGGCCATAAACATGCACTAGGTCAAGAAAAGGACATAAGACTGTATGGAGTGTTTGTACTAGAAATGCTTTGCAACCAATAATTGGTTTCTAAGAGAGATTCAAATGGCTGCCAGGTTATGGCTGTGACCGGAAATTTAACATGAGCCTGAAACAAATAATATAATCATAATAGTGAAAGGCAATGAAGAGAATGCTGTGGGCCCTACAGAGTCTTTAACTCAAGGGTGACTCCAGCTAGCTAGCTTGGGTGAAGGGTAAAACAGAAGGAAGCTATCCCATTTACAAGCCTAATCACATTTCCTGAGTGCCATATTTACTGTTCCAAACGCTCATAAATTCAACTTGTCCAAGGCTTTATAGCAGGAACATAAATGTCCAAGCCGCGCTGTTTAATTCAAGATGTTTAATGTCCTCTCCCCTTGTCATTAGGAAATGGAAATCTCAGATGTGGAAAAGAGGAAATTCTGTTATTCTTTAGTTTACTGAATTCGGTCTCACTCTCTTTCTTTCACATGTTTCTAGTCTCTCTCAGTTTCTGTGGTTCTGTCTTAGTAACACTGTTTGCTTTTTTCCCTGCTGACTTTTGGATCGGCAGTACATGTTTTTTTTCTAAAAAGTATTCCTTAGCCATCAAACTCACTGCAGCTTTGAGCTCTCAGCCCTGAGTGAGACACTGTATGACCTTTCAATACGTATTAGAGAGAAAGGTTACACTTACACTGGCAAAAAAACAACAGTGTGTAACACAAATAGGTTCAGGCTATACGTGAAAACGTAGAAATAAAGGCACTCAAAGAAATATACACATTAATTTAATGGTACACTGTACTCAGCCTCTCTTTATCCTAATTTTTAAATAATCTAAATTAAGGTTTGCAATGTCTACCAAATTAGCCTATGATGATGTCAACGGTGAAACATCGCGATGAATGATGCGATGGACGATGCCCTACAACATTAATAATTCACTGATTATAATTTTCCTAAACATGAAATATTCCCAGTTAAATGTGCAGGGTGAGACATGGTGAAGCAATATAATGATTAGGAATTATTTGTTAAGACAGGTATAGAAGAGAACGGGAGAGTTCGCTCTGTAGGTACATTTTAATCCTCAGTTCTGCGATACAAATAAAGACTCCCTGATTAACAGAAGAAGGCACAATTTGATGTACCAACTGCGTTTTTCTTGGCCGATTCCGATGGATTACTCTTTTCAGTGAGATGAACAATATTATGCCAATAGCAAAGTCTTCCTCGAACACTGTGAAGAATTTGCACACTGCAGACATGTTTCACATACTATAAGTATGTGAAAGTATGTTTCACATACTATAAGTATGTGACTGTCAGCCATCGCAATGGATGATGGCATCGTCTATCGGCCCAACCCTAATCTAAATGATCATTTTCTAAATTTACTTCTTATTTTCTTATGTGATGTTTTGCTTAATAATATTGTTATTTGTTCTCCTACACCCTCAACACAATGCACTCTGTGAACAGAGGAAATAATCCAAAGAGAGAGAGAAGAAAAAAACTGCCATAAGCAAACAAGGGGTGTGGCATGTTAGCTACAGTCAGGCTGTGTGTTCTCATAAAATAATGAACAATAATAATATAATAAAAATAAAAGTGAAACATTACTTGAACTGTAGGTCCTGAGGGAATACACGTGTGAGGATTCTATATTAAGTGGAGCCAGAGAGTTGTGTGTGTACAAAAACAAAAAAAGATATACTGTAATAAGTTATGATGAATAAAAAAGAGAGCAGGAAATACCATTCGAAAATAGAAGCGAAAGAGCAAAATTAACGTCTAGCATCGACAAATGACGGATATGTCGGGCAAGAGACCTGAAGTGAGGGATGAAGGGGATGGGGGATGAAGAGGGAAAGAAAGAGTGCAGGTGCCAGCAGCAGCGCTTCATCTGCGAGAGATTAAAGAGAGATGAGGAAAAGGGGCCAGTCTTCCTTCACTTTGATGCTCTAAGAAGGCGGCAATTACACATAGGCACCTACACAAACACATACACACGCGCGCGCGCTAACGCCCACAGAGATAAAACTAAACTGTGTTTGACACGTGTCACACTCCCATAACTTCAGACGTGTGGGTGTAGAACAAGAGGAATGGGATTATATTAGCATGTACTAACACGACAGCAAGATATGTTTACATTGTACATGAGAGCTCATGAGGAGAACAGTTGATATTTGTGAAATATACGCCACAGGTGTTAGGGATTACATGTTGCAATGGTTGTCTAGCAAAATAGCGGATTTGTGGATTGTCCTCTTTAACGAGCAATTTACAAAACCTCCTTGTTAAGCAGTTGGTTAGATAGGCTAGGATAGGTTGGTGTTCAGGGTGAACGACCAGCCAGAAGGTCCAGGGTCCGATCTTTGACATACCCGGCCATCCAGTAAGAATCCAAATGCCTAGCCCTACGCCCTTTTAATACTTGTGTACTCACTGTAAATCCCTTTGGATAAAAGCATCTGCTAATTACAAAAATGTACAGCATTGTTTAAGATGATATTAGCTCCTTGTACTTTTTCAAGTACGTGACATTATAACCCAACTAATAAAAAACAAATGATGATATTATATTCCATGCAAAAGGCTTGATGATACACATTCTCTGTTGGGAAAACCCCTAATTCACACACAACTGAACAATTACAATACCTCAAAATGTGGGCATGTGCGTGCGTGTATTTTGTGTGCTTTGCTCGGCTCAGTCAGAGACCACATGTGGCAGCCACAGTTCTGCTGCCCCAGCATCATTAGACACAGCTGGTGAGTGTGTATGCACACGCACATATGCATATGCAGCCTTTGTATATGATATATTATTTCCCTCACACTCCCACTTTACCTGGCTGTAGTCCTGAACCACACAGTGCCAGAAACACACACACACATGCGCAGACATTCAGACACACACATACCTGTACGCATGCGCATCGGCACGCGCGCACACACACACACACAAACAAAAACCTTTGATTCAAGGTGAAGATATGAAATAATGCCATTATTCATGCCGGAGATATTTCCCAACTAAGATGGTGTCTGATCAAACACACTCCTCCAATAACCTTGTCCTTCACTTCAAATGTAATAAGATTGTGAAGAGGTTCAACAGAATTCTGGGGGGTTTCTCCATCAAAAAACAAATCAGTTTGGATTCTTTTCCAACAAAAAAGATGCTTCAACCGATCAATTAGCCACAGCTTTGTGCCATGAATTTTGTAGCTACATTGACCCGGAAATTCATCTGCCTCCAGGTACACTTCAATTAAATGGATTTCTGAGTCAATTTAAACAAAAGCCGATAGATGTGTGTGTGTGTGTGTGTTCTGAAAGATAGATTTGGATATACATATAGCCTACATACATCTTGTATTTCTTCAATCGCAATAAACAAAAGGAGCCGAGAGGTTCAGACATGTACAGTAAATATGTTTCCTTTTCTCTTACGTTAGCATTAAGGGACACAAGCGGTCTCATAGCTACTGTGTCTTCTAAAGGCGGCAAAAAGTGTAGCATGGCGCACAGTCCATTGAGATTCGCATCTTGCTGTGGCAGTAGAACAAAGCCTTGGCCACATGCTGCGCTCTATGATAAAAGCCCTAGATATAGCGATGCAGTTGCTCTCTGCTGTACTAGAAAGCGTCGCAAAATGCGCTGTGATGCACAGCTTTCACACACACACAAACACACTATCAATGAGTGGCAGAATACAACACTGTTATGTTGCATTGGAGGGTTCTATTAAGACCGGAGCACAAGAATGGGATCAAGTGGTGTGACGACAAACGCAAACATTTGACAAGGTTTGCAGACTACAAAGTCCATATGGGAGTCGATAACAACACTAAAAGGCAGATGGAATCACAAATTAACCTTCCATACAGCACGTAGACACACACAAAGTACTGTACGCAGAAGTCTGTCTAAAGATGAAGCTGGTTTAAAGATGTAATCCACAATATTTTGTCTCCATTGCCTCCATTGTCTCCATTTGTTAAGTTGTAACTGTGAATAATGGCAGAGCATCTAGTGTCTTGCACAGCAGATTCGGGTCTCAACACATCACTTCTGCGTCACTCGGTATTGTGTTACAGCTGAATGAAATAACGCCGAATATCGCCACTGCCAGTGCGATATTAAGCATTGCGACTTTCTGCGCGTGTGTATACAGTATATACTGTATATAAATGTGTGTGTGTGTGTGTGTGTGTGTGTGTGTGTGTGTGTGTGTGCAGGTCTGGGGATCCGGCCATGTGTGCGCGCATGCGTGGCTGTTAATCACTCGCACATGTTCATCGGCAGGCATTATCTCATGATTAGCTCTATTATGTGGATCCCCACCGAGAGACACCACAGATGAGTGGGGTAAAGAGCTCTCCATGTCATTATGCTACCTATGTGGGATGGGACTCCAATGTGTGTGCGGTGTGCGTGTGCGTGTGCGTGTGCGTCCTAATCCCCCGCCCCCAGGCGTTCTGTGCCAGGCTGACAGAGGTGCTATCTAATGGAGCCGACAAAGAGAAAGACAAGAAGAGAGAAATGGAGGAATGAAAGAGGGAACGACATTGTGAAAAGGCACTTCTCTCATCCACCCGCCTACTTTCCGACCTCCCCCTGACCCGCCCTCCCATCACCTCTAACCACGGCCCCCAACACACACAAACACACGCGCACACACACACTCTCCCTTCTGCCAGATGTGCCATGCTCATTATTATTGGCTGTGACTGGCATCCAGAGACCCATCAGTGTAATTGTCGCGCTTGTTTCCATTAGCTAACACTCCCACACACAGTCGGGCACGCGCGCACACACGCGCACACGACCGGACACACACACACACGACCACATCCCAGGGAGAGCACAGTCAGTCCTGTCAGCAGAAAATCATCTGGGCGTGCGAGAAAGAAAGGTGTAAACAGAGGGAGAGTGGGAGGAGGAAGGTGGGTGAACAGGGGAGGGGACGCAGCGATTGAGAGAGAGGAGGAGGTTTGACTTGGGGCAGCAGAGAGAGAGAGAGAGAGAGAGAGAGAGAGAGAGAGAGAGAGAGAGAGAGAGAGAGAGAGAGATAGAGAGAGAGA
>JAOEHI010036375.1:0-23086 GCA_025447815.1 Percopsis transmontana | reverse complement strand
GAAGAGAAGAGAAGAGAAGAGAAGAGAAGAGACGAGAAGAGAAGAGAAGAGAAGAGAAGAGAAGAGAAGAGAAGAGAAGAGAAGAGAGGAAAGGAGACGAGAGGAGACAAGAAGGAGAGAGCAGGCCTTTAATTGAGGCAGTTATACAAGGACAATCCTAAAAAATGCAAAACAAACAAAATGTTATAACAGTATTCGTGTGTGTGTGTGTGTTTGAGAGAGAGGATGGGTGATTTTAGAGGTGGGGGGTGGTGACAGTGATAAGTCCTGGTATAAACAATAACAACATGGCTCCGTGCATCAACATCAAAGCCCCCCATTTAGATTGGGGACCCAGGAACTAGGGTCTGTGGGGGGGTTCGAGGTATAAGCGTCCTGCAGCCAGCTGCTCATCAAAGCTTGCTGGCAGTCCGACCCAGGCGCATAGCGTCTTTTACAGCTCCATTTCAAATAAACAAAACACAATAAAAAACAGCCAAGATGGAGAGACGAACGTCCAAACTGTTGTCTGGGCTCCTGATAATGTGTTTATGGCAGCAGAGTGTGACAGCAGGGAGGATAACAGCCACAGCTAAATGGTCCTAAATCTAAACCTGCGTCCAGATATCTGTCTTGTATGAGGTTTCACTACTGTACTATGACATAAGATAGTAAACACTGCAATGCAATGGAGAGTGTTTGGTTTTTAAAAAGTTTGAAAATAAAATAAATCACTGGCCACTCATTTTAAATCATTATGCTTATTTTGAGCTGAAATATAATATAATATAATGAAGTATTTACCTTCAGTGTAATCTATAAATATCAATATTTTCCCTCCCAAAAGTACAGTTTGTTTGTATGTTTTGTTTGTACAGAAACATAAATAAATAAAAATAAATTATTGAAAAACAGAAAAGAGAACCTATTTGTGGATGTATTGCATGTATTTATCTATTTCATGCATTTGTTGTATTTATGCATTTGTATGTCCATCTATTTCTATTAATAGCAAGGCCTACTGTATCGCATGATTGTGTCCAGCTTGTAACAAGGCAGCGCAGGCAGGTCTGCTGCCATCATCTCTCCCCGACGCTGGAGCAAAACATGAACTCATTCATCTTAATGATCCCCAAAAAACATGAGTAATCCATCTCAGTGGAGATGAATGGGCTTCTCAGGGGCTGGAAACATAATAAAAGAGGCTCTCTAATGGTGTATAGTTGTATTAAGGCCCGCTTATAAAAGCCATAAGGCCATTGTCTAACAGGCAGGGCAATAGAGTATCATTATGGCACTGTACGAACGTAGATCACTTTTCTGATAACATTAAAGCCGTGCTTCCTTTGTTTGACTGGGTCTGGTCTCCAGCAGTGTAATTCGCTGTGGCGTGAGCCAGACGAGCAGCCACTTTGAAGCTACGTAGCAGCCCAGCGCCAGCCCAGGCTGAGTTCACGGTGCAGATCCAGAGGCCTGGAGCCCGCAGGATGAGCTGGGCTGGTTTGAACTGAAGGGACTTCTTAGTGTATGAAGAAGATTAAAAGAAGTTTTTCTTAGTTTGGTATTCTGGCTTTCTGGTAATTCATTTGATTCTACATGTATCTTGTGTCCCTATGCACAGCTTTAGGAATAATAAAAATGTTTTGTAGTGATTTGTATTTATTGTAGACCCAGATTGGTATAATACTCAGAAAAGTAGTTATATACAGTATGTACTGGAATTATAATAGTCAACGTTGAATGATCTGATTCTGAACATTCAGCTCCTTCCCATTCATTGCAACAAGAAACAACATTTTCAACAGTGGAAATTGCTCTTTATGATACACAAGAAAGAAAGGGATCCTAACCAGCAGCTTTTCTTGGAGTTAAAATTGAAATGAACCTCATTTGACATAACACAAGGACATACACCATCTAAAACATTTCCCTCTACAGCGGTGCAACATGCACTTTGCATGCAGATTTGGCTAATGGAAAACAGTTTACAGACTACATAAAAACAACTATGTGAAGTAAACTATGCGTTTACACAACTTATTTGGGATTTTCCCGTTTTCATACTATTGTAAATGTAGTCTTCTGTTCTAAACGAACATTTTCTGGGAGCAGTGTGGCACTCAGAAAACGATTAAAGAGATCTAGTATCGTTAAGTATTGACACACCATTATGTGTGGACCTACATGTACAATATTTGAGCAGAAAAACTTTTTGCCTCTAATAATCATTGTGTGTGAATGTAATCTCATACGCGGTGTCTTATCTCAACTCCCCGCTGGCCAATACACTACCTCATTAATGACAGAAAAGTCTTTGTAAAGCATGTAGGGCTAAAATATAATGGCTACAGTATATACATACTGTACATAAAGCTTCAAATCATCTATTCCAGGTTCACAATTGGAAGGAACGTTTTATTTTTATGTGCTGTTCGGTACTGTTTGATCAGGTTTACTGGAAGCAAAGCAAAGCAGCCAGCAAAGTAGCAGCTACTGAGTGCAAGTAAAAGCCTCATGTGACCTCCTCAGACCAAAGAGGGCCTGGCGTGCTCTCGAGTGCGTTGCTGTTTTCATAAAGGGCATACTTTCTGGCCCCATGGTAGATACAGAGATGTAATTGGAAGCGTCTGGCATTGCGCGTTACCCTACGGCCTTAGTGCTTCTGTCTTCACATACAGAGAGATTCTGACCTATACACACACTTAAAGTCAAGTCACAGTATATCATGACCCCAACATCAGATTTTGCTTTTACACTGATCTATTGGCTGCGAGGGAGCGTGGGATAACGGATGAACGTCGACGTTTAGTTAAAGGGAAGCCAAGCCACAGCGCTGTGAGGTGATACTGGAACCAAACATATAGTTGTTTCATCAAAGTTTCTTAGGACACAACCGGCATATTCATTTTATTTTTCTGCTTAGCGATGAACAAAAAAGTGGAATGTAGATACAATGAGGTATGCGATCACTAATCCAGAGATATACGCACACATTTTTAAACAGAAGAAAAATCATAAATTATTTAAAATAATATGAATAATGATAATAAAGGCAGGGCCGAAAATTGAAGTCATGCGTCAGCAGAAAACAGACTCGCGGACGAAACCGCTGTGACATTGTTGGGCGGTGAGGCTGAGAAACCATGTGACAACCCGGATGCATATCGGCCATAAACGGCATCGGGGCGCCTCAGACGGAAGAACGAGGACCAGTGATTGGCCGGAGCGCATGCCCCAGATGTGGCACGGTGCGGCTGAGGAGGGAGACAGATTTATGGCTGCTTCTATAATGAGGTAACATCCTTCTCACTCATAGGGCTTTTAACAGCACATGCGGGAGAGCAGTTCCTCTGGCAGCAAAGCTGGAATGCTGATATACATACACTGTATATTAAATAAATGAAAAGAACAATACAATCACTTCAACGCACAAGAAAACACTTAAAGGCCTACTGACTACTGACAACTGTCAGACTGATAAACTATACTGGACTCCTGGCCACGACATAAATAGTGCCACTAGGCCTACAGCATGATAAGATCTGAAACACTTTATCAGTCAGTGTCCACTGTTGCATTTATTTCAAGTCAGCATGTGCTAATCATTTCAGCTTTGTCAAGCTGCTGCTGTAGGCATACCTAAAAGTATTTCCTTCCACACGCGACCCCTGTATCACCTCTTATCAAAGCCAAGCCTCCCACTATTAAAAAAAAAAAAACCCAGCAGGTGATTAGGGCCCCTCTACACATTGCATCATATAAATCTGAAGGGCTTTAGCTAGTTTTGCCGCGGCAGTGGGCGGCCATTTATGAGCTGCTAACATGAATGAAACAAGCTTTTACAGGGGAGCGCGTACTACGGCATCCGTGTGGCTGCCCTCCTGAACACAGGGCCGGCTTGTGCTCTGGTTCTGAATGGGCGAGTCGACACCCTCTAAGTCGTCTGCTTCATTACACGGCCTCTCCAATCTCACTCAGCGGTGTTTGAACAGAGCTGAAGGACCCTTCGGGGGATGGGAAAACACGGCACTCGTTTCACAAGAGGGCATCGCTTTCTCCGCTCCTAATTGCTGATGGGGGGGGGGGTTAAAAGTGTTCCAGAGGAGCTATAGCACAACAGCGACAAGAGTCAAAATTGAATTTCCGCGAAAACAATGTAATCCGCCGGCCCGGGTCAGGGTGAGACGTTATAGAGGTTATTATCTCAACGCTGGGGTTCATTAATCGCCGGGCAGTGCAGCCCGATGACAAGGTTTCCACCTTGTCACAGCTGCCTGGAGCTGCCAGCTGATTTAGTAGGGCTCCTGGCCGCGGTATGTAAACCATTTGCTGCAGGAATGCATAAGCAAGCCATAAAAATAGGATTCAACCTGAGACACACACACACACAAGACAGATCGCGCTGTAAAACAACGCGGCTCTTCTCTCCCTCGGGCCGGCAGAGGGCCTGGCTCTCCCTGGCAGAGGGGAGCATGCAGGTTCAGAGTTCAGGCCCGGCCTGGATGTTTTGAAGAGGAGCGCGTGTTAAAGTGGAGAATGGATTATAGGAGCCTGAATCTTCTAATCCTCTTCACAAGTAAACGATACATAATATACGACTCTCACGACGAAGGCTTATGGGGAAGACATTTTCACACGCATACAGGCACACATAGGGCCATGCACGTACTCCACGAGCGCATGCAAGCTAATTCAAGCAGTATAAATGAAACTTTTTTTTTTTTAAATGAAACCTTGTGCATACAAATACAACAATTAACAAATACACTCAATATTGCTTGGCTCAGTGGTTTAATGGTTTCATTACAGGCGGTGTTACTGCTGAAATATACTGAAAAACATTATTTGGCACCCACTTGTTTGAGTATATAGGTGGGATTACCTATCTGACAAAAAGAGGTACTGATTTAATCATGTACATACTCTTGCCTCCCATCTTGGACAATGAGCCAATGAATACATCTTGTTATTTTAATATTATAAATTTCGATCTGAATCTGAATGAGTCTTGGAATATCTTTTTTATCGATATGGGAGGCATTTAGAAATGTATCTAGACAAATATTTTCTATTTAATTATGACACAATTCTACATTTTTAAAGAAATGTCACATTTTTGCTGACATTTATCACTAAAATGATGAGATCATTTTGTCATTTTGTCTGAATCAAAGAGGACTCAGAGATTAACTGAGCTGGTCAAGGTTTATTGATGACACAGGGTAGGGAGCAGATACAGGATGTTACCGTGATGATGTCTTATGATCAATGCTCAGTTTTAGCTGTGAACAATGCATTCCATACCCTTTACTGTATATCACGCCACCTCCACATCACGCCACAGACTCTCGCCTCGCTGCAAGGCCATGACACCTGGGCAGATTTTATCAAAAGACAACTTGAGGGGATGACACAGAAGAGCCTATCAGAGAACCCTGTTAAACTATCTAGAGAGTTTTGCCAGACTAGTGTGTGACCTTGGACCAAGTGGAACCCCTTTGTGTGGGCCCGTGGGCCTGACAGATACAATCTGTCCTCTTCTACAGTTTAAGACAAAAAAGATCATATATGCTTTTTCTTATCTAGAGGATCAAAAGTAACCTTTAAGTAAAGACAACATTATGCATCAGCAGTGTAAAGCTGGTGTTGTCAAGTCAGTCATCTAAATTAATATTTGAAACGATGAACACATCTTATGCACACATACCTATGATGGCCAAAACTGCAGGTTCCTCAACAATACCTTTATATATACCAGACGGTAGCCAGCACACTGACATAGCGTGAGCACTGAATAGAACAAGACTCTTAATTCTGCCAATTTACTTCTGTGACCAACCGACAAGACTACATATAGACATGAATTCATACAGGGTCCGATTGAAGTGGTGAGACAGACATATTTGGCTCATGGAGCCTTCTTTGCTCATCTCTGGTGTGGAGTCTGAACAGCCATTCAAGAATAAAAGTGAAATTGTTCTAATTAACTAGTCTTTCACTTCCCAGCACCGGTCACAAGTGATCCTCTTTTATTCAGACCGAGAAAAACCACGGGCGTACTAGTTTCAGCTCGGTGGCAGACAGCACAAACACTTTTCATGCAAATGAGGTGAATGTATACACTAAATTACAGCATGTCAGGCTACATAAGGCAGAAACTTGTTGGACAGTTCACAGAAACGACCTCTCAGACGAGCATAGCATGTGTGGAATTAAGAAATAGCAAAATGAATTTCGCCATGAGGGAAATATGATTTCTTAGTTTATGAGGACTGAAAATCCAACTGCCTACATTGATTGGATTAATGTTCATACGTGTTTCGCAGGAGATAAATCAAAACGCTGTTATCACCTGCTGAAAACGGACACAGACAAGACTTAGAGGCTGCATTGCCTCCTGTGAGGCCTAGTGTGCAACAATTTTAAAATGATCGCATGCTATCTTTATGTTGCTGTGTACAGCAGCGTACATGCACTCTGATGCAAGGCAGAGGTCATGTGTTAGAGAGGACATGCCATAAAAAAAAAAAAACTCAAGGGGGGAAGGGGGAGAGCAGAGAGCTGGGAGAGGAGGAAGAGGAGGAAGAGGGGGAGGCTGGCAGTCGTGGACGTGTCTGTTTTTCTTCAGGAGCGAGGTTGCAGAGCGAAGCCGACATGGAAACGCCGGAGAATGGGAAAGTGTTACAGAGCAGGGCTGAACCAGGCCCCTAGCTGGGATCCTAACCCACTACTAAACATGGTTTTAGGACAAAATCTTCTGTTCTGTTCTGTTTAGTTCTGTTGACTCCAAAAAAAGTTCTGAGAGGATTTGGTGAGATAGACAAATGTAAAATGTTGCTAAATAGTATGTTATGATAAAACAAATTATATATGTTATACTTAAGAAATTCAAAACCAATTGCTAATAACCATAAGCACAATCCTAAAACCGCTCCATTAAAAATGTATCATATATTTTTTTCTTATTCTTTTGTTTAATGGCAGTTGGTAAATATGAGTGCATCACCACCACCCACTAACAGACCAAAACTCTTTCCATATTCAACAGTTGAAACCAATAAAATGAAATAAATAAGAAAGAACATTCATTTTCTACCACTTTTAAGTTATCCATTTTAATTCCCTGCTATTCTAGAAAGACCACATCAATAGCACATTCCACAGTAGCCAAAAATATGTTTATCATATTTTTAAATATGATGAATAGCAGCCCAGCTGTACATTATGGCTGGACACAAACGCTCTCTACATTGACCCCTTAGATGCCTAGCTTTAATCTTCTAGCTGTCTTTTATTCACTCTGGCCTATCTAGTTCATAGTTCATTGGGGGTAATAACCACTTCTTTAAATGGCATAATAGAAAATATTTTAATAACTATACCACCACTGAAAAAAATGCACATTTATTAAAGATAAGTAAAACAAATTTTGAAATCTTGAAAACATCTCACAAAACCATCTTGCGTGTGTGCTCTTTGCACTATAACTACAGTACTACTACCAACTAATAGAATGGCTACAAATCCCACTATACACTACTACAACCACATTCACTTCTTTAGACTCTTTGAACACTTGAACACTCCATTGCATTTCTTCTGAAAAACAAGGATGTACATAGAAAAACTGTGTTAATTTATCTAGCAAAGATGTCAAGCTAGCTGGAGACAGCTAGGTCTTTCAAACAAATACAGTTATAAAGTAACAGGAACATATTTCTGGTTAGGTATGTTATCAACATCAAAACATAAAGGTTACACAGTATTATAGACTGAAGATTTGTTTTCATGCAGAAAAATCTATGCAGAGAAAAGTTCACCATGTGCACAGGGATGTCGCTGTGACCCCAGGTTTATTAAGAGATATTCTTACCAGAAGTTTGAGATAAATGGTAATTCCTTCCTTCTTTTCTTTTCTGAAGAGAAGGTTGGATTTTTCCTAATTCTTATTTTAATGGAATGCAGCACAAATTACCTGGTAATGGTAAAGGTCATGAAAAAAACAACAACATGCTCACTCATTTTATGTCATTTAAGAAACTATTAGTACCACCTTAAACCTCCCTCCTCATTTACTCTACACAAGCTAAAACGTTTATCTATGTGTGTGTATGTGTGTGTGTGTCCATACAGTTGGACCCATGGCTGATTTCAGCACCATGCTGACCTGGAGTGCTAGCACCAGCAGGGCTTAGCCCAGATTGACCCTGAGGCTCTCTGCTCCCTGTTCCCACGGACAGCTCCTCCATGAGGCCTGACCTGACCGACTGCAAGGCATTCTGGGCAGATTTATGTCCTGGCCGCAGAATTACGCCTCACCGCTGCACCTCCGCTGCAGATAAGACTTACACTCAGAAATATTTACAATATATGGATGGGTAAAGAGCTTATCTTTCTTTAAAGCAACAAACTTTTTCATATAAAGAAATGTTTGTTGAAATGTTTCATATCTATGTATGTCTAATTGAGGTAATACAATAATAACTCAGCCTACTTACAACCAGGGGCGACGCCAAGGGAGTGGCTGGGAGGGCCACAGCCACCCTGATAAAATCGCATATGGCTAATATGCTTCTATCTGATATTTTACATTAGGCAGCTACTATACATTTAAATCAATAATGTATATTTTTCATAATAGTTCATGTGAAAGAAAATAACAAATGCACAGCCAGCCAGACGCTTTTGACCGTCCGTCTCTGCGTCACACTCCGTCACACTCTGTCACACTCTGTCACACTCTGGCAGTGCACAGTGCACTGCCAGATGGAAGTCGGCCTCATGCAGTCCTTCCAGGATCTTGTGATTGCAATAATTCTCGCCAGTTCAGCCAATGACCACATTATTTGGAATGGCTTCTAATTCCCACATTTCCGCATATTTCCGCATTAAAATGAATCTCAAGAGAAAAAAACAATCAATATCCTATCAATCAATATCCATGGCCTTAGAGCCATGACTCTAAGGCCAATCAATGTGATGGACACACCATTTACATGATCACCTGTCTGTTTGCAATCTTCATTGGGTAACCTAGTCACATTTACCCACCAAAAATAACAGTCAAAGAAAGGGGCTAAGGAGCACCCAAATGCGCTCCATGAGAGTGGGGGCGGCAAACTTCTTTGCATTCCTTGAAACTCGGTGGTGGAACACAAACGTAAATCCTCCATTAAACATTGGTAAAATTGGTTTGATGTTTGCATATTTGTATATTCAGGCGTACTTAACTCACAATCAGAACGTGCAAAGAAGACCGTGACTACGATTTACCCGATGTGCTTGCTAAAAGACACAGCAACAGGCAAATAAAGCGGTATTGAAAAGAATGTAGCCTAATAAAGCAAGGATATGTATGTAGTCTATCTATTGGCATTATTAAATAGGCTACCATAAGCTTAGAAAGATTTGAGGTAGCTTTTATGATAATCTGCCAAGTGCCACCCCAATACATTGTCTGGACCTAGCTGGCCCCCCTAGAACATTTCTATCTACGCCCCTGCTTGCAACTAATATCAGTTGTGTTTGGTTTTTAATGAATCACTTACCACTTACTTACTAGCTGGGAAGTGAACTATTTAGGTTTCTGTATTGCACTCGTACTTGCTCAGATTATCCACATTTTGTATGCACTTCTTTCTTTTTAGTGTCATTGCTAGGACAAGCACCTATCTGATACAGTGCTGATAGTCATCACATTTATCAAATTGGATAATACCCTTGGATGCCTTCCAAATGGGCCAACACCAAACAGGTCAGATGTGGTTATGATAAGCATCCAATCAGAGCTCACATTGCGGTAATAATCATCCAATCAAGTGTCTGAGAGCTTGTCAGTGCCTTCCAGAAGATGATCTGACACTATCACAAGGCCTGATGCCAGCAGACACATCTATTTTGGGTTCTCAGTAGATAGTAAGAACTTTCAAACAGCAACAACTTTTAAAACAACTTTAACTAAATTGAGCAACAGTAAATGGTGTATAATTTAAAAATATCTGACAGCGCGCATTTTGTAAACATTTGACAGAATATGCTTAGCATATGGATGTACTGTATACAGTATGTACCACTCTGTTGTATATGTTATATTTTACAGTACAGTTAAAAGTTAAATCCTAAAATTGTTGCATTTTAAGGTCTTACTGTACTTCTTAAGGTGTGGCCAATTTTAACCATTGCCCAGAAAAGAATAGAAAGGCATGAACAATAATTGTTCCCTTAAAAATATAGATACTAATTTTGGGTAATAATGTTTTGTTTTGTTTTTTACTAATCTAAACTGCATGTCATAGTGGAATAGAACCTTCACCAAGGCGGAACAATAGAGAACCAAAATATATTAATTTCCCCTATAGCTAACTTTTAACAAAAGCTTTGATTAATACCTGCCAATAATTGTCTATATAGAGCATTCAATGCCAATGTTCACTCTGTCTCTCATGTCAAAAAAATATTCAAAAAGTCACCGATTTCATATTGTGTTGTCCTTCTGCCATGGCTACTCTTTCCATCAAATTTTCTGAGCTATCCTGTTAGAGACAAATAAACAAACACTCCAATGTGAAAAACATAACCTCCTTTGCAGAGGTAATAATAATGATGCAACTATAGTTTTTAGTTCTTGGAGTATTCTGGAGCTCTGTTGAACACTCCATCTCTACTGCCTGTCCGATAGATATCTCAATCCAAAGCACTTTACAATAGCACCGGTGAAGATAATTTCTATATAGTATACTGTATATTATTCGTATAGGTGGTCCCCACCGGAAAATAAGCCCCTACCCTACATGTTAACCTCCCAGAGTGCCTTGCAGGTAAAGCTAATGACCGACCTCACATCTGTGGCCCATTCATTGGTTTTAATGAGCAGGGGAGAGAAGAGGAACTGTTGTGAATGAATGGACAAGCATGGCCTTTAACAAGCTGTTTCTACCTTTAAAAGCCTGGGAGCCAATTAGGTCAGTGGGCACAATGACCCAACACCCTTAGACCCGTAATACACAACAGGTTTCTACACAGGACAGCCTCAAGTTATCTGACATTACCAGTATTGATTTTCTATTATAGCTTTATTAGCTTTGTTCCAAAGTGTTGTCAACCCTAATCCAATCATGCATGTCATATACAATATGATGTGTTATATACACCACAGATAATAAGGGTTATTTCTGTATGCAAATATATAAACCTATACACATTATCTTAAATATTTGCACACAGAACTGGTCACCCACAAAACCATTTATTTTTCATAAAACATAAATACAAATGAGACGATACGGTTAGGTTCCTGTTTTAGATTGAACTGTCATGAAAATTATCTCATAACAAATATATCAACAACCATAAACCATTAGCCATCAAATATACAACAAACTAAATTCCATTATTTTTCCATCATCATTTGAAATCATCTTGGTGCCCTATAATAACCTACTATACCAATATCAAATCCATAAGAAAAATATGTAGACAATATTGATGTGTCCTCTGTTGAAAAACACAGATATACAATATGGCGATATGTCTATTTTGTGTTTTACAATTCGTTAAACAATAAAATACATTTTTAGCCAGCTGATGTGTCAGTCTGGTGTGTGTGTGTGTGTTTATGCAGCCCTCTGTGCTACTCTGATACAAAGCAGCCACCTTTCGTTAAACCTGCTGCTGTGAAATCATTAGTGCCAGGCCTGCTGGTGGTCTGGTGTGTGTGTGTGCGTGTGTGTGTGTGTGTGTGTGTGTGTGAGTGTGTGTTCATACATATACTGTATAAAACCAGCGGACTCAAAAGAGATTCATGCTGTCCACATGACTGTCTCCCCAACTGAGGTTGACAGAGATGGACATATCCACATGGAGAGATGAGATTGAATTTCTGATTTCTTTCAGGTGTGTCTATATTTCAGCTTGTGTATTCTCCCTGAACAGTGTGTTGTAAGTCATTAATATAATGACTTATAAGAAATGAAATTCTCAGACGGACATCTCCATGGTTGACTGGGAAACCTCTCTCTCTCTCTCTTTCTACACCTCCTCTCTGATCCTCTTGTCTACATTCCAGCTGCTGCTCTTATCTTTATGGGTGGAGGACACTTGTATATCAGGCCTGAGATGATGCTTATACTGGGAGCTCTGGTGAGACAAGAAGAGAGAGAGAAAGAGAGAGAGGGGTTGCCCAGTCAACCATAGATGTTGAGATGTCTGTCTGTGATAAGGAATGCTATCACTGCAGACTTCAACCTGTGGAATAGAATTTTGGGCGCATGTGTTTATGTTAGTTGTTGATGAGTGTACCCCAGTCATCTTCATAGGGCCTCAACCCAAAGGTCCTATATTGGATGTCTTCGACGCAACCTACAGTATCAAAAAACCAACAAAGATCTCTTTGTTTGATAGGATGTAGTTGATATATGATAATAGCTTCACAAAATAGACACACATATAAATACAAACATGCACCTGTTATTAAATAAAATACACCACAATAATAATAATTAAAAATAATAATAATAATAATAATACACTTAGTGTATTTTAGTCCCATATTAGTCCTATATATACACTTATATACACATGTATATGCTAACCATAATCTTCGTGTATTCCCTAGAATTACGAGTTGGGATTCGCGTGTAACTACGTGGCACAGGCATGGTTGCACGAGAGAGAGGCGGGTTGAGGTGGCTCCATCATAATAATAAACAGAGGACCGAAGAGGAGAGAACGGCATGCGTGCTACAGAGCATTTTCCATGTTAAGCGTGTTAGGGTTTTGGATGAGGGCTGTTTATTTGAAAAGTGTAGAATCCAGAATAAATATTCTGAAGAGGAGGAAACGGCGCTATTGAAAAATCTACATGATGACACAAACGATTAGGAGGAGAATTCATAACAAGGCCAAGATGGCTGCTTATATGACCTATTTTGGTTGTTTCGCCCAGCGCAGCTGACAGGGGGAGAGAGGGGGGGAGGGGTGTGGAAGATATAATATACCAACGTTTTATTTTGCGTCAGATGCAATAGGCATATTTGCAAAATTAATCTAATTGCCTAAAACGTTTTATTCAGATAACGGTTCGTCAAACGTCAGTAGAACTTCCTTAACGTTTCTCAAAGGTCATGTCGTGTAAAAAAAAAAAGAAGACAGACATGAAAAGACAGAGAGGTGGGAGCTGACTAGTTAGTTTCGTGAAAATGTGACTAGTATAGTATTTCATGTCTGTGTAGTGGACGCTTTAATCAACAGTGTCTTTGGAGGTCCAGGGCACAGTCTTAGCCTGACACCATCTAAACCCACTAGGAGCGTCATTGAAATATTCATACAAGGTTGATACAGCTGGTGTTGTAACTGTATTTTATTTAATGGATAGGCTACAGTACAGCCTAAGTGATATGGACAGCCTACAAAAAATATTGTTGTTCCACCACGCCCGAAAATGAATTGCAACGTTTTTAAATAACTTTTGAACCTACAGAAGTACACACATAAAATGTCCTTAAAACAGTTGTAAATTAGAGATGTTATAAATAAATAAATTAGAAAAGCTAAATATAAACCGCGTGTTGCAACGCCCAATTATTATTTTCCAGTGACTACTATTTTGCAACTCATTGTTGCGCATAGCTTGAAAATTATAATATAGGATTTTGGATAGACTATTCTAGAAGAGAAGAGACAACAAGCATACAGACCAGGAGACTGCGCATCAGTATACAATAGCGGACATAAAGTTGTGACTGATTAGTCCTACCCCACCTTGGCAGACAGAAACGTAGGCTAAACTGCAGACCGCTTTATAAACATTGACCTGCACGAGGGCTTTTATGGAATATGTGCTAGGTTGGAACGTGACACCTCTTGATTCATGACTATATTTAGATAAGACGCGGCAGTAAATGGTTTCTAAATACCGTCAAGGTCATGTAATGTAATGGGATAATGTTGTAAGGCCACAGAGATAAGATGGTGTGTGTGTGTGCGTGTGTGTGTGTGTGCGCGCTACGTTGCACAGCAGGGGGGCAGATACGGGAGCTCTTCTCACCTGAGTTACGGCGAGAGCGATAAAACGCAAAACATTAGGCAACAGTTATCCGCTTTACAGTAAGTGTGAATAAATTAATAGTGAATTATTAAATAATGAGCCTACTAAGTTATAAGTAGCTAGCTATCCAATTTTACCACAAACATGAATGAAATATTTAATAAAACAATTCCAAAATTTTTGCACTAGCAGTTTGCGTATAACCTTTTAATTAGAGGTAGACCTAAATGTTGTTGCCTACGTTTAATCAACCTACATTTACAAAAAACTGCCGTTTGCATAAGCTTAATTGTACCGGTATATAGGCCTATTCTACTTTTTTTATTGTATAAAATATATTAAATAAAGCTATAGTCTTATTATAAGATACATATTAATAGATTATTAATTCACCCTTAGTATTTACGTTTTCGTAGGCATTTTCTAAAATATGATATTTTCATAAATATTATATAATTGTTGTACAAAATTGTTAAAAGGGCCATGTTATTATTTTACGAGTGAAAAATAAACTTCACTTACCTATATTAATTTTTGCCTACTGCGTCTCTCGTACAAGATGTGTTGTACACGTGTTGATGTATAATCGTAATATTCTGATAGGCTATATGTGAGTACAAAAACATAAACAACGCATCTTGTGATTCGGGACAGCATTAATTACGCACACGTTGCGTAAATTACGTGCGTAATACCTCTCCGAAATTAGAATAGGTCATTTAAACTAATGATTTTTATTTTCCTAGACTATTGTTAATTTCAATTAAAACGAATATAGGCTACATTTGGACTAATATTGTGATGTCTACAAACAACAGTTCTTGGTTTACATCGCTTTGCGGAACAGTGTGGCACTTTCCACTGTCGGCCTTCTATTGCTGTGGAAACCTCAGATGTCTCGTGCCAACTCTCCTCCCATTCCCAGACTCGCTCTCCATTGGCCAGCTTGCCACCAAGCTTACATCATATAAACCTGGGGCCGCGCACCTTTAGCAGGCTCGGATTTCTTTGGCAAAACAAGCGCAGACACCATACTCGGAAAAAAACGGAAAGAAAGTGTAGGCCTTCCATAAGGCCTACACACGACAAGTTTTTATCTGAATTCTATTTTAACTGTATTACGAACAGGATGTGGGCGATACCGCTTTTAATGTGACATTATTCTGGCACTTGTTTCGCCAGAGAGGATATTTGTTCGCATTTCAATGAGCTACCTTGACCACAGCGAATAAAGACGGAGCTGTAAGCTTTCAGAGGGTGGCTGGGAAAAAAACGGTGACGAGCGAAAAACAGCACGAGCAAATTCGCCGGTGCAGGAACTGTTTTGACCATGAACCTTATTGGTGGCTACCAGCATCACCACCTGATGCACGAGACCTTCCCGTTCGTCCAAAGGTGTCACCAGGACGGCCCGTATTTCCAGAGCTGGCTCGTGAACCACGGAGAGCTGCCATCTGAGTACCAGACCCAGCCTCCGTACCCGGCCGAGTTTGGAGCCCCGGTGGTGCACCCGCACGACGGCCAACAGGACGGGCTCTCGGCGCGGATGGGGAAGAGGAGGGCGGCGTCCGGGCCGAAGAAGGAGCGGAGGAGGACAGAGAGCATCAACACCGCCTTCGCCGAGCTGAGGGAGTGTATCCCCAACGTCCCGGCCGACACCAAACTGTCCAAAATAAAAACTTTACGTCTCGCAACGAGCTACATCGCTTACCTGATGGACGTGTTGGCGGGAGACTCCGGTGAGACAGAAGGCTTTAAAGCCGAGATCAAGAAATATGACGGAAGAACGGAATTGAAACGGAAACGGGAACAGGTAGGATTTTTATATAATATTTATAATATAGGCCTACCTACAGATATATAGTATGTTTAATTACAACTGTTAAAATTAAGATTTAAGGATTAACCAGTCCTAAAGACCTATTTGTTATTTTTTTAACTGAAATGTGCGAGACTGCATAGCCTAAATGCGTCTATTAGACTGTAAACCTAGGTTTATAAGACATTGTAAAGTATTGCCACAGTTATTTTCTGTTATTTGACAGCTTTTAATTATAAATCCTATGGTAGGCTATTGGACCTATACAGTATAGGCTATAGCATATCTACAATTAGGCTACAATTTCATTAAATGTTTGCTAAATGTTTTTACTTTTCCAAGTCCAAATTTAGGGCTATAGACCTATATTCGTATGGATCTATAAGACTTTTAATAGATCCATACGAAATATCGCGTAGCCATCGTGTTATGTGCAGACTGCATATCAATTTGTATAGAACTACAGGTTATAGTTAAATTAGTTTTAATTAATTTTTTGGCCTACTGTGTAATCTTTGTTAAACTGTAGCCTATAGGTCTACCCTACTTGTTGAGGTTAGAGATTTAGCTATAGCCTTTAGCTATATAGACCTGCATACAGTGAGCACCGAAAAGATGCAGCATACATCACATAGCCTAGCTACTAAAACAAGACCAGAATTTATTTATTTTGATTTTATGATTAACTTTAATGTAGGCCTATCCAGATGCATTTGATATATTTTGCAGCAATGTGTTGTCTGTGTGCAACTGTGGCCTGCGTGAAGCCTATTTATAACAGATTTCAGAGTAAAGGGTAGGCTACGGTGTCGAAATGTAATGCAGTAGGGCTACAAAGCCATTTCCTGCGTCTTACCCAGAATTTTCCCGCGTAATTTCCTTCAATAGGCTATTATATTGAAATAGGTCCATACCTTTAGTTATTTAATCTATAGGGTTTATTTGTTTCTATAACGCGTCTTGTCTTCCTCAGGGTGAAGGGATGCAGGAGTCTCTAGGAGAGAAGAAGATGAAGGGACGGACAGGCTGGCCTCAGCAAGTATGGGCACTGGAGCTGAACCAGTAAAACCAGCACAGAAGATCAGGGACTCACATCGTCCTCACAGACTCCGAGCACTATACGCTGATTGGAATACTACCACTGACACACATGTAGGCTACACGTGCAATAAAGTATAACAACAAACGGCTAACAAGGCGGACTTAAAGCAGCACCGAAAAGTTGAGAAACGTTTGTTATTCCCGCTGCTTTCAGCCTGGATGCCAGACTGACTTTTCCTCACTGTGCCATTCAGTTCAGCACTATTTGTATGTAGACTAACTAGTATGTAGACTATTTACTGTATATTGTTGTTGTTTGTTACAGAGAATAATATGCTGAATCTACCTCAAAATTATTGTCACTGTCCGTTGAAAATGACAAATAAATTTAGATTAAAATACGTCTGAAATAGTCTAGGCTACTATAGGCCTAAATGTAAAGAAGTAGACCTAACGACTAAAAATGGTAATGGTAATTGTTGTTAATGCTTATGTTGAATAAGCGCCAAATCCTAAATTAGGGCTAGCGCTAAATTAGGACCTATGTTAATTATTTCAACACATTCTATGTTTTCAGAAGAATATATCTTATCAAGGCAGCCTATTTGTGACTGCTTTGTTTGGTGTAAATTACTAATGTAGGCTATAGCCTATATTTTAGTCTAGGGTGAACTCAATTTACCTGCCTTCACTATCGGTAATTGCTCCCCCAAAACTCAATTTATGCCTATAGGTATTCCAGATTTAAATAGAAAGGAACCAAAATGTAAATAACAAAAGTGTGTCATTATCACGCAGTTACTGTGTTTTGGGCAGCTAATAATTAAATACATAACAACAAAAATGTAGGCTTATGTTTCTTTTCGCAGAATATTTTTTAGCAGAGGCAGGTAGGCTAAATATATCCGTAGTCGTTTGTTTACATCATTTAACCTTTTCTCTATAGCTACCGGGGTTAGCTCACATCCCACAGGAAGTTATATTACAACGTTTGTGAGGAGATTTATTTCAACATAAATTATTGGAATTTTATTAAAGTCTTACAGTCTTTAGTTAGGCTATTTGGTATGAAATATTTGACTACATTTGCTAAGATAGATTCCATAACCTAAATTGAAAAGGCAGGCAAAAACGAACGAAGGTGTTTGGCAAGAGAAAATTACACAAAAAGTTGACACTCCTGTATGTATACGTTTTCAATGTCTAGATGATGGCGTAGCCTAATAGGCAGGTCTATAACCTCCCCGGCCACTTCATTAGGTAGGCATAGCCTACACCTTGCGAAACTAATGCAGTCTAATACAACAGTCTTGCAAAGAATCCCCCTTTATGATTGTTATAAAGTTCAGTTTACGTTGAAACTTTTTAGGTGAGGTGGCGATTCAACTTTAAGATCATTTAGGAGGATTGTATTGCTTTATAGGCCTACTGACACGTTTTCATATTATGTTGGCCACCTAATTTCAAGCAGTGAGGTTAGACTAAATATCACAAAAAACACCTTTGTTTTTAATTCAATACAGTTTTACAGCACCACAAATAAATGCTAAATCCTCCAAAATGATCATAGTTTAATAGCCACATGTCTTAAACGGTTTAAACAACTGAACATATGCCTATAGGCCTAACAATAATGAAGGGGGATTTATTGCAGGACTGTTGTATTAGAGTATTAGTTTCGCTATAGACTACCTAGTGAAGTGGCCAGTGAGTATAGGCTATAGTCTCTAAAAATAGACCCATGATATTTAGTCTACCGAACATCAACTTTTAAGAAAATAACGGTTAGGCCTATCCCTCGCATAAGTAGCGCAGGCCTAATCGTTGAGCAGGATATTTTGTCTTCGTCCCTAGGCTTCTTAGGCCCATTCGTCCTGTGCTTGAGAGATATTCCTACTTCTATATGAACTCTGAATTTGAAGGTTTTCTTCGGAAACCTATAATCGATTCCTCAGTTGTCTATCATGTTTGCATGCAGCCTGAAGCCTGTTAGTTGTTACAGCGGCACCTAGTGACCCACGGTCACCACTGCAACAGCATGGTGCACCGTAGACTCATGTCAAATCGATATCACAATCCCACCAAATGTCGGTTGATGAATCAGGATCATGTTTCAGCTAATTTACAGGGGCATGGCGTGTCAATCAGTAAAACTACAGATAATTACACAAATAATAAACATGGCTAAGAAACATAAACTTGTATCTGCAAAAGGGACATACTATAGGTGACCAAAGTGTTCAAATATAAATAAATTAGACATGACATCGTTCTGTACAATATGTTTTATTATTAGAAGCAATAAGCAGCCATTTTTAAATATGTATTTTCTAATACAACAATTAGGTTAATCTGGAATGACCTATATCTTAACAAAGGGTGTATCTACATGGCACTATAACAAAGCTACAAGCAAAACTCAAAATATGTCATAGTACAAACCCAGTTATAGTCGGTATGATGGAGAAAATGCAAATTAGAGGAACTGCTTGGATGTGGGAGAAGAGGAATCACCGATTAAAATGAGTGAAATTAAGCTCTGTGTATACATCCATGTAGTGCACTGTAGACAATGTGTCTAATGAGACACAAGAAAATGCTACTTTTCATTGCCTCAAGACTGAAATGTTGCATTTATTATATTGGCCTTTTGTATCTATAGACTCCACAGTAGGACGACCTTAATTTGCCGTGACTTTTCATTGGTCCCAGAAGGGGTGCTAGTGTCTCACTCCGGTGTGATGGAGAGTTGAGCCAGGACAGGAATTAGGACCTCAATAAAAACAAAGCCTCCTGAAAATGTCATACATGATTTCTGAAACAAAACAACTTAGAGCAGGTGGACAAATAAAGGGGCATCCAAATGATTAATACAAAGACTGATACCTTTCTCGATCAAAAATAGCAAAATTAAATTAACATTGTAGATCAGGTTCATTCTCTTTCATTTTCATGTAATACGTATCCGAGAAGAAAATCTCTTTTCATATGTCCCTAATCACTAATAAAAACACAGGGCCAGTCTTCTTCACAGACGTAAACCATCAAAGATTTCACATAGTGTTATACTCAGATCTCAGAGTGGATGTTTAAACTGGACATTGGAAGACCAGGGGGTGCTTTAATAGATTATATTTTCAGTCAGTGGGTAAAAGGAACTGTTCCCAACTACAGTAGGCAACTTCTAATATGAATTTTTCAATATTGTTATTGATAAAGTGATGGAACGTACATGACCACCAAATTTGTCAATATTTTTACCACCCCAAATTATATTTCTGGGCTTTTCCTTCAAATGGTGTTGGGTTATGTGAGAAATAAATCTCATTAAAATGTCCCCTGAGTTCCCGAGCACTATATAGACTAGCTCCAGGTTTAGGATGAGACTTGGTTTAATGCCAATTCGACTCAATAACAAAGACATTACACACCGCTATTAAATATCATTAAAATTATGCTATCAGTTACTTTTACGCCTAACACATACAGAAGTTCGGTCACAACCAGAGAGAAAAAAAAAATAGAGACCAAAATCATCTCAGCAAGAACATAAATAACTTTGATTAGGCATGAACTAAAGGACGGTGCTGAATATTCAGACTAAAAATGTAGAAAGCTGGTAAAGATTATAAGACAACAGAAAAAAATCAAAGTATGACAAAATGCTGCACAATTAATCAGCAGTCAGGTCATGCAACACAGTTGGAAAAAGGGGTTCAAATCATTCTTGATTCTAATTGACTCCGAAGGAACTAGTTTATAAGCTTGGGAAACTTTTGTGTTCAATCTACAGACAACAGATTTAGATTGGAGGCCTCGTTTGGATATTAATTCTGAACTGATATTAAGCCTTGGTGACAATCCCCCTTTCAACAACCTTTTTGCAAATTTTTCATTCATAAAAAACACGTCTTGTTTGATTCAGTCACCTTTGGCATGAGCATTGCTCACGGTGAACTTAGGAACCTGCGCGTGCGGAGAAACACACCCGAACGTCGTTATTTTCCCTTAAGGAAACTATTGAACGGATCGCACTCTTGTTCTACGCAAACTGTTTCTGGACAATCATGTGACAGCATGACCGCTTAAACCCTGCAGAGGGCACTGTGGTGGCAGGACATACAGTCTATTGGGACCAGGGATTGACAGATGGAAAAAGACGAAGAAAAGGAACAGGAAACAACCGTCATGAGTAGGCCGGTGTCCGGATTTACCCCCCCCCCCTCCCCATCAGATTCTCCTTGTTGAGCGTCTTTCCTCCAAGGACCAACAGGACGCGTGTCCTAGTCTGGTCTGGTGTGGTGGTGTAGTGGGGGGTACAGTGGTTGCTGTGGGGCCTGTGGTTGAGCTGTTGCTGACGAAGGATGGCACTGTGGGTCCCTGCTGTTTTTGGTGGGGGTTGCGGGTGTGGTTTGTGATGCAGTTGGAGACACGGGCGGCTCTGTTGTGGGTCTGCTCAGTCCAGCTGTTTGCTGCCATCTGCTTTCTGGTCCAAGCGACTCTTGCTGCTCTTAACCATGTAAATAAAATAGGTCAGAGTCTCCTTCTCGTTCACTGGAATGTTCCTGAAGTGACGACTCACCGTCTGTTGGGAGGAGGGGGGGAGAAGGGAACAAGTCATTCCCTGCCAGTGTCAGTGAATGCAGGTGTGATAATGTAAAGACGTGCAGAACGGAACGCTGTATTCACTTAGCTTGTGAACCTTAAGTTTGCCATCCATCGTTCTTAAAGTGACACTGAACTATTGTTAAACCATCGACTCTGTCGCCCTCCAAAGACACTGGCCATGAATTAACCCCACCTTCGCATTAAGTGCACAACCAGCAACTCACTGTTGTATTCATCCACCATTCAATTTCACTGTTCTGATAAACAATACTAAACAAAGCCAATCTCCACCTCTTTGTTGTAGAATTCAACGTATAACCAATCAAAAGTTCAGTATTGCTTTAAGTATTTTTTTTTTAACTGTATCAGCAGCCATGCAAACATTGTATAAGGCACGCTCTTTGTGCATGTTGCTAGAGTGAATTCGTATGCCTAGAAACATTTATGCAAAACCACCAACCAGACAACTGTTGAGTCATGAATCATGTACGGCCTAAACAAACTTAACTGATAAACAAACTGCAGTGAGCAGGAAGAAAAGCAGTGGCCACTCTTTAAGGGCTGCTACTCCTTCTGATTGGGGTGGGGCAAACGGACAGCTGTAACTAGTTGTTAATGAATATAGGGCTTCATTACTGGGGGGGCCTAAACTATTCAAACAAGCCTGTGGAAACATTTCACTTTCTGCCCAGGTTCATTTATTTCTAACCTTTCTATAACCAGCCAGCAGCTGGAAAAGGATAAGGCCCAAGCCACCTGCTAGACTGCATAGAGTCCACCTGTCACTTAGGTGTATTTTTCTAGCAATCTCTCAAAGACCAATTACTGGGGAATACAGCTCGTCACACCACATATATCACAGTAAATGAGGAATGTAGGACACACTTAATGAGAACACCTCAACCAAAGTTCCTTAAAACATAAAGGAGCTTTCCAATAAACGTACGAAAATGAAAAACAGCCTGACTTCAGTGACCTTTTAGGATAATTTTGTTCAGAGCAATATGTTATAGAGTGATGTTCTAATTTTCAGTCGAAGTGAAGAAAGAGTTTTAGCCAATTCATGGAGAACACAAAAGTTTGTTACCATTTCAGACCAATGGCAAGACAAATGTTGTGTCCCATTATCCCTTACTCAGCCCTACCCCTTGCTTTTCCGTGGGCACGCTAAGCACAGCATGTCCGGTTTTCACTTCGCATAGCGCTTTAGTGCCCATTTAGCCTTCCAGAAGGCCTATGAACAGAGCAATTCCACATGCTCACTGAAGAAGTTTTCCCAGAATGCACTGTGTATCTTTGCAACCCCCAGTCCCGGAAAAAACTATGACTACAATGAAACTTGATAATCAGCTGCCCCACTCAGCAAACAGGACTAACAGCACACTGTCTGTACCTGCTGCTCCACCAGCCAACTGCAATGTAATGTCCTGGAAACATGTTATATTATCTTCTATGCTATTTTTTTGCGTATTTTCTGTATGTGTGTGTGTATATATATATATATATATATATATATATATATATATATATATATAAACACACACACACACACACACACACACACAAACAAATAAAAAATACAGTAACACCCACAA
>JAOEHI010036364.1:0-23088 GCA_025447815.1 Percopsis transmontana | reverse complement strand
CGCCCGCCCCCCCCCCCCCCCCCCCCCCCCCCCCCCCCCCCCCCCCCCCCCCGCCGCAATATTGCGTGTGCACTGTGTGCACATTTCCCCTTCCATGACTCGTTATGTACATACATTATAGGCGAGATAGGCTAACTAATTACAGATCATGTGACCAGGTAGGAAAACAGCGCAGTATTCCACCATTCAAATGAATAGCATCATGGTTTTAGTCATATTTCCATTCGACACAGAAATGATCTGAAAGCCAATTTCACATTTGTAAAGGGCATGCGAGAGCTGAACCTAGCGTTTGAAAAAGAATTAAAAAAATTTAAAAAACTCAGGCGTTTTAAATTATTCGGGCTGAGGTGTTTGGAGGGATTTTTTTTGCCATTGAATACAATTTGTCACAGCCCTGCACAGCACAGGAAACAAGTGAGGGGGGAAGAAACTTAAATAGACACTGCAAAGGGACCAAACGGCAAAGGGTGAGGGTAGAAAGGTCCAGAACTGACCACAGATCTTGAGGGGAGCCTCTAGCTCCAGCAGAATGGGTTGGCTGAGGAAGATCTCCCTGGACTTGATGCAGAGGCCCCGCACCTCCGCCTCCGTCATCTGGACTATCTTCCCCGGACGACATCCCCGCACTGCGGAGGAGAGAGACCGGGTCTGGATTAGAACCACAGTATAACACCACTTCACACTGGCGTAATATAGTTCTGGGAGATAGCTACAAAAACATATTACGATATTTACATTTCAAATATCGTTGAAATTATTTCGTTTATTGTCTGAGCTGGGTGTGTAATTGTTCTGTAGCCCTGTACAGATTAGCCTCTTGTGGGCGTTCAGTATCTCATGCATCAGGGGTAGGCGTGGAACATTCACAGCCAACGTCTTCCGAAACGGAGCACATATTTTGGCTGTATAGCTCCACACACAGCCACCCCCCTTCCCTGGCTCTATGCCAGGAGGTTCAGAGTGCAGATTTTTGTGAAGACGTTAGCCGGAAAGGATAACACTGAATGTGGTATGTCTGCTCTCAGCGGCTGAGAATGACGAGGGAGATAAGACAGCGAGGAGAGGAGAGATGCTAACCGTTTCCTTATTAGGTCACATTTGGGCTCAAGAGCAGAGGAATGAACCAGAGATTCATTTAGATTCTACTTTTTTTTTTGTATTACACAGCCTATATTTAGATAGCCTTTCTTTGACATATAACAAGACTAACTGTTAGTCTTGTTATCCATACAAACTACACAATTAAACTTCCAAAATAGTAGAATCATTAGGACAACAACAACAACAATAATCATAATTAGATGGATAAAGAGAGACATTTGTGACCAACTGGGAATTCCAGTTATTTTACGGTCTAGGTAACGATTGTATATTTGCTCGGGTAGGTCACCGCAATACTAACATTATATGATACAGTTACATTGTTGGTGTATTAAGCTTAGCTACAATCTAGTCGCACACATCAAGTCAAAGCACTTGCTAACAGTGAAAATGACTGACCCCATGACAGAGGTCTCATCCATACTAGCATTAATGCATTTTTACACGAGTATAACAGCGTTTTTGACCACACTATTGTTTTCGCCTCCGTTTAAAAAAGTATCCGCATCCACACTAAAGCGGTTACTCCGGGGGAAAACGCCCACGTCATGGAACTGCGCATGCTCAGGTCGCTAAACACATGACCATACGCAGCTCCTCCTAGTCATTTCCACTTTTGTTGTTTACGGAAATGCACTGCTGCTCCGCTAAGGCAGACATACAGACGATGAGGTAAAGCCTAAAACTCGTAAAAGTAACCAACGACTATAAAGTCGCAAAAGCTCAGGAGTTTTGATTTCTGCTGTATAGTGAGGCATTACAGGGGCAAGGCCAGGACTCTTCAGTAAATAGCAAGGCCGCATCTGAGTGAGCTAAGCTTGGTTGCTTAGTAGCTCAACTTCACTGAAGCTTCAAAGCCTTCGCTATTTAGCACTCCTGCAGGCTGGCATCATCGAGCAAAGGCTAAAAGGGAGTCATCTTTTCCAAAATTCATAGAATAAATCTGTCTCTCTGTATGTGTGTGTGTGCGTTTGTGTTTATAGAATTGGGCCTCCAAAAGCTCAGTTCCACAGAATGGTTTTGCAGACAGAGGCTTGGCTTTTCCTCAAGACCAAATTTTCCTTTGACAGCAAAACACAGGGCTGGCCATTATATAATGTTGAGATGTGTAATAAAGGCTGAAGGCTTTCTAAAATGGCGGAGTAAAAATGGAGTAAGAATTAGAGCCTTCCCACTCTGTATTTTAAAGATGATAGCACTGGGTCTCTGACAGACAGAAAACTGCAGCCAAACAGACATATCAAAGACTTTCATGCATAGATGTGATAGCATTGTTTGCATCTGTAAGCCCTTTCAATTGTTTTCCCAATCCAAATATCCCTTTACTGGACTACAACATTGTGTCATGCAACAATAAGATTTAATGATGGAAAAAGAGAATTACACGTTACTGTATGCTTCAGAATGCTCTTTAGTCTTTGATTAGTCTTATGATTGCCATTTTCTTTCATTTACCCCCTGCAGTACCACCTAGGAGTAAGAACAAGTAGAAAAACATAAACATAGTATCTGTGGAGTTACCCATAGTTTGGTCAGCTGCCTTTTTGAAGGTAGGGGTTTAAGATCACAGATGCTGCCAACTGGTCAGTGTTGGAATCAGCAGGGTATAATCTATGGTTTTAACCACCTTGCTTGACGTATTGTTGTCATATGATATGAAAAGACCAGAACATAAATGTCAGAAAATTGACACCAACACACACAGAAGTGAAATTATCGATTGAGACCCTAACGTCTTTGACTTTGCATTTCTAGAGGGGTCTTTTCTATTGACCATACAGTCAAGAGTTTGTTTTAGAGCCAGATCTAGAAGCCATTAGAACAACTTCATCTTAAGGCACTTATTGGCTATATCCCTGGTGCTTGCCTTAAATAGATCACATACTGTAGTTATTATTTTTAAGGAGTTAGGGCTATACTGCCTTCAGGACCAATAGAAAGTATCATTTCAGCATCTTTTTTAGAAAGTCACCCAGTTAAAATGAATGGAATCACATGGTTAATGAAGGAGAAAAGACCTTTTGGGACCATGGAATAAAGGTCGCCAAAAGGGCCAAATAAAATGAATCACGTAAGAAAACTGAAGAATTTAGGATGCCAGTCAAATATCAGCCAATGTATTCTGCAAAACCTTACAACTGTACAGCAGAAACTAGTGTCTCAGTGATAATTTATTAGTATTCTATATCAAGTGTTTCCTTTAACTTACTATTAAACAGTTTTAAAATGTATGCTAACACAAAAGGCAAAGTGTTAGACCAGTAGGCCTAGTAGTGCTAGAAAATATTGAATTATTACTATACTAAACCAAGTGATGCGATAGATAATATTCATTGTTTACAAAATGGTGATATGTTTACGGGGTTGTGGTATACAGTTATTCATTTGTGTCTACTTCGTGGTTTTTAAGGGCGGTGCTGCGGCAACATTACTTACTCTCGATTAACCCGTCTAGTAACACATAACGTTACATGCTCATAAAAAGGGCTTAACTTCCACTAGGCTAAACACTAACGTTGGCAGTAACAGCCCATGTTACTGAGAATATCCCATTATGGTTTCGCTGTTTCCATGTTTCCGTTTGCTTTAATGATGTATTGCTGTGCTTTAGTCCCAACCAACCCCCCAATCGCTCCATAGCAACCATGCAAAATACGGTGAAAAATGTGTAACACAAAACAGTGAAATAAAAAAACAAAAACAAATCAAACTGACAACTGAAAAACGTCCTGAAGTACATTACAGCCTATAATATATACAATGATAAGACTGCCTAAGCAAAGATGTAGACGTCCACTGACGGACTGTTTATAAACACGTCAGGCTAACGTTAGCCAAAGCTAACCGGCGATCCAACGTAGCGAACATAAGCAGGTCAAACAGAAATCTTTAAGCAATATTTCCAGTTTTGTAAAATGCTCTAGGTGATTGCACAACCAATCTCCGAGTTGGCTTAATAGACATAAAAGGTTATCTACTTATATATATATATATATAACTGAATGGTTAATTTGTTCACCTTCCAAAAGCCGAGAGATGATGCTGTCCACGTTCAATTCACCCTCCGCCATCTTCCTACTGATGTTTGAGCAAGGTTCCTTCGTTCAATTCCCTCACGGAACGCCAGGGGACGTTGATGTGTCAACAAATGTGTAACTTGTTATTTTAAATTCAAAAGGTAGATATGTCTCAAAAATGACTATGGAGGATTACAGACAACAACATTTTATTAAAATTTTGCTTTATTGTAAACTGAAACATACACATTTGTTCAACATTAAAAATCAAAATACTAGGAGTAAACTACATCATAAAATAATAAATATTCATCGTCAAAAATCGGTATATTAGTCTTCATTACTATGACTTTTTATTGCCAAGTAATCATTATTGCTCATACATCATAATCACGTTTGTTTTATTCCAACTACAAACGGCAGCAATGGCTGTACACTGTTATAATGCCCAGAGGAATCCTAATGGTCCAACAGCCACACATAGGCCCTACTGTCAGCTTACCAGACACAGGACATCATGACACATGAGAATGTTAGAACCAGTGCAAGGCCAATAATACGCTGCAGTATGTTTATCTATCACTCCCACCAATGGGACTGTGAATCAGGTTTTCTAGTTTTCTAGTTTTCTCAGTTGCAGACTCATATTTCCTACAATAAAAAGGGAATTTTCAAACAGTGTGCCCACTACAGTGTGCATACTAAAAACACTACAAACATACAGAGTCAGTATTTTTAAACACAGTGCCCTTCATTTCCACCACAGTCCCCATCTTCCTTTTGTTTTTCCTCTCTCTACAGGACAGGAAGAGCCAGGTAACTCCACAACCAATGAGCAGTCCAGTAACGGCTAGCACAGCGGCGAACCATACTGGCACCCCATCAGGGGAAGCTGAGGTGAGGAGTGAGGCTGTGGTCTGGGTGGTGGGTGCCGGGGTGGTGCTAATGCCGGGAAAGCTGTTCACTTTTGTAAAGATGTAAGGGTGGTCCTGAAAGACGAATAGGAATAAGGGGGCATGATAGTCTACTGGTTTAGGTGTTGGACTCCCAGCCAGAAGGTCGTGGGTTTCGAGCCCCAGAGTCGGCCTACCTGTAAGCATCCTTGAGCAAGATGCCTAACCCCTATCTGCTCCATGTAATAGCACCAACGTAGTTGTAAGTCGCTTTGGATAAAAGCGTCTGCTAAATGACATAATTGTAAATAACGAATCATTGTAAATATGCAGGGGCAGTTTACCTTTTAAAGGTGCACCTTGTATTAGAGCACCACCAGAAAGTACCCACCCAAGATAATTGTTAATGCTTGAAACATCACTGTGTATATGGCTGTAGGGGGAAGGGTAGAGAATGGTGTAAGACAATGAGTGCTGTCGGGGGAAGGGAACACGCACCCTTTTGTAATGCTGGTTTCAACCACAAGGATAATTCCCGACTCAAATCGAGAGGTATCCCTTTAAAAGGACACCTGTGTTATGGATAGTAGACAGCTTTTCAAGTCAGGCACAAAAAATCAAAAACAATAAATTTTTTTTTTTTCTGTGCCTGATTTGAAAAGACAAGCGAGCAGGCAGCATGTGAAAAAAAAATGCGTGCACGGCAGTTTCTTACCTCAGTAGGGCACTTGATGTTATTTCTGTTATTTGTGAAATTGTTGAAAGTCTGCTTGTTTCCCACTGGCTCCAACTATGTAAAGAATGAAATATAATAAAAACATGGCACTTCTGAACCTTCTATTTGACAAGAAACAAACAAAACCTTCCACTGAGAAGCAGAATTAAAAGCAGAAGTGTTCTCATTGCCACCCTTTACCATGTTATTCCAGAGAGACGTGGCCATGTCAGCATGGCCACGCTCACTGAAGTGGAAGCAGTCCTCCGAAAAGTATGTGGCATCAGGTTTTCCTTCCTGAAGAAAGAGGGACATGAAGTGGGCATGCGTTGTGGGGATACTGGCTTGGCCTGAGGTTGAGTGGGGATGGCGACTTTGGGCCAGGACTACTTACAGCGTTCAAAGGAACGATGGAGTTTCGGAAGAAAGGTTGAAGGACCACAGTGAAGTCCTCCCGTCCGTCATACCGTCCTCCATACACCACATTTTTTGTCTCCTCCTGAGGGAAGGTCACTATTATTATTACAGCGGGCATGGCCTTTTATCATTACAGCGCTACATGATTGTGGCTGTTTGATATGTAATGGTAATGTTTTAATCATTTGGTGTTATCAATCCCGTTCACTAACTTGATATTTGCGATTGATCCGCTTCATCTCAGCCAGCTCAAGGGAATCCTCCCTTGGTTCCAGAAAGCATTGGCAGACAACCCTTAAAAAGCATTAGAATGTCAGCGCCGGCCTATTGGGGTACTAGCTACTGATAATTCTGTGAATATAATGAGGAACATACTTTTGTATGAAGTTACACCCCAGGGTGTTTCTCTTGATCCTACGAAGGCCTGTGATTTCTAGGATCTCCAAAACATTAACCATAACCCTAGGTACCTGCACACCACAACAACAACACATGGCAAAGAGTTGATCGAGAATTGGATTTGTTCAGTAGGTGAAAATAAACTTTTTTCTAATTTTATTATTGATATATATCACAGATTTTAACCTACCTCTTTGTAGAGAATGTCCAGGCTTGTCATCATATAATAACTGTAGTTCTTAGGTGACAAAGAGGCCTGCGTTTTTGTGAAAAAAGTATTATGTACATTGTCTACTCAAATGGCAGTGCATAATTTCTGTTGTAGGCTGACCTCCAACAGAAATCAGGTTGTTATTGTCATGAAAAACGTTTTTCTTCGTTACATAGTTGGGAAAATATATAATATAATATAATATAAATAAAAAACAAAAACTCGATACTGAAATGACATTCAACCGAAGAAAACACTACACACTAGCAACAGCCACACTAGCACTAAGCTCTCACCACTGGGGTCTCAAAGCTCATGTCAAATTGATGCCTTGCTTTGATATTCTGCTTCAAAGTGAAAACACTAGAATAGAGACTGGCCAAATAGGGACAAGGGAGCCAAACGATGGTGCTAAAAGGCACAAGAAAGATAGTGAAATCAAAAAGAAAGGAGAGAGAGAGAGAGAGTAAGGTGGAATGGAAGGACATGCGATAAGAGACAGACTGAGCTGGTGTGAAGAGAGTCTGGGTTGTTTATGCCTCCTTAGAGAACAAGGACTGTTGTTGTGCCCGTGTCTTAGTCTTGCAGAATGTTTTCCAGAATGAGCTCACTAAATGGAGACCTTGTCTGCGCTCGTCTCTCTCTGGCACAGTAAAACAATTGAGGGTGGGTGGGGGTTTGTCCCACAATGCCACATTATTTCTGATTCAGTGGTTATTCCACTCAAGTGAATGATATCATGGGGCTTCTCTAAACAGGACCCTTGGCCCCATCAGGTTCTAAACGGATTGACGCGACAGGAGATTGACGCGACAGGAGATTGTCTTTGCGGCGGGAAGTGGTTTGTGAATGTGAACCGAAGGGGTCATTCTTGTCGAAGGCCTGAAGCTCACCCTATTGTGGCAGTACTGACACAGGTCATTGCCCCCAATGAAGAGGGTCACCAGCTTCCAGTCGTTCTGAAAGTCCACATCCTAGATTCGTGAGAAAGAGCGGAGCAGAGACAATAAAAGTAAGAGAATGTAGGACAGATGCAAAACAGCTCGCGTAAAACACGAATCGAGTGATGCAATGTGCGAACAGTATGGTAAACAGACTCACTGTATTGTTTTTCATGGCATTAATAAGGCTTCTGACCTGCCCTGGGATTCCTCTGTGAAAATCACAGGAGTATGGTTACGTGGGTCATAGGAAATGTACTGTGATATGAGAATCTCTGACCACGCAATAAGTTATTGTTGAAAAATAAATGATAAACCTCATTGTAGTAGTGAGGATATTTTTGCACTCACGAGATTGTAGCACCTGAAACGGCCACATTGAACCCAGTTTGGGTTTTTCCTTGACCCATTGACATTCCCTTGATGTTTGGATTGAACATTTTAAGTATATCTGAACATAGAAAAAGAGATTGAAACGCGACATAAACGTCCTTAGTGATAGACTGCCATCTAGTGGCCATCATTTGTATGACAGGGGTAGGTAGGTAGACGATACAAAGGCATTAGACTTACTTGGTAAAGTTGTGACAGTTTCAAGAGTTTTGTCTCCTCCAATGCTGGTTGTAAAAAAGTAACAACACATAACGTTAGATCCTATCCCATCCTAATAGAATCTTTTATACCATAACATAATGTATGAACTCTTACTATACTGTTTTTGTTTACAGCCAATCATTTCTCACCTCCACGATACCCCTCTGTACTCAGTGCCTAACTGTATGAGATTTTTTGCCTTTGCTCCGAAGCCGGCCTACATCCAGAAAAATATAACTTGATGATAAAACTTTAAAAGCAACGATACAAAACATCCTAAACATGATTACACATAAAAACGTACCGTTATGGAGTCTCCCAGTGCAGCCACCACTTTGATGTCGCCAGGCCGCAATTTATGCACTAAAAAGAGGTCACAGGTTCTATAGCTTAATTTATCACTTTCTCAGTATATTTGACCACGCATAATAACTGTGTCTGGAGGGCTCACCTGAAGTGGGCACTGAGTTAGAAGGAGCTGTGTTCCGACAGGAGAAGTCACTGCCCCAGTTCTGATCAATGACAGAGGGATTCATTTTCCATTAGTTTGAATCAGGTGCGTAGCAAAAGCAACAGTGTCTTTCATTTACAGAAATAAACACTTACTGTAACAGGAGGAGGTTTGGGGGTTGTTCCTGGAAATGTATAGTTGCTGTTGTGAGCGGTTCGTAAGAATGGGACAGCCTGATAAATGAATAAATAAATAAATAAATATGATAAAAAAATAAAATATATGGTTTCTGGTATTCTTTGATACGCTATGCTATCTTACCTTGGACGGACACTTCAAATCAATGTTAACGCTGAAGTCTTGAGTGAAGGTCTTGTTGCCCACTGGCTCCAACTACGATATTGTGAAAATTGTCATTACCAGAAAAGGGTTGTTTGATGTGTGGCAAAATAATATAAATTCGATTCGTTTTGGAAGAAATGCCCCTACCATGTTGTTCCACAGAGCCCGAGCCATGACTGTGTGAGCTTTTTGGCTAAGATGAAAACAATCCGGGGAAAAGTACGAGCGATCTGGCTGGCCGTTCTTTAAAAGCAAGCGAAGCGAAGCAGAAGTTAAATAACAATACAAGCTAACGGAATATGAACGTGAAGATAGCATTGTTAATATTTCACCTGTATATTATGGTGTCTTACCTCAAGCTTAGGGAGGAAAACCTCTCTGAAGAAAGGTTGTAGCACAACAGTGAAGTTGTCATGGGTGTCATAGTACCCGTAGTCGACTAACTGACGCATACCGCGCTAAGAGAAAAGTATAGATATATAGATGAATAGATAGATAGATAGATAGATACTGAAGGTTAATGAACACATACGTCACACTGTGGCTACTCTGGGATTTTCAGTTCTCTACCTGGTAAGCCCTGTTGAAGTCCCTGACCCCCTGAAGTTCAACAGATCCCTCTTTGGGATTCAGTATGCAAGGACATATTAATCTAGAAGGAAAATATTATTTAAATTGTTGATCTACTTTTGACACTTTTGATGAATTCTTTATAGGCGGTCAGACTTACTTTACGAACCATGTGGGACAGCCCAGACTGGTTTCTCTGTGCAGGTCACGCAAGGGAACTATGTCCAATAGCTCCACCAGGTTCACTATTGCCCGAGGGACCTGGTTATAATACATGGTTGTAGACATGGCATCTGTTGGCGTCAGACTTAGAGTACATAGTAGATTGGATAACAGTAGTGTATGCGTATATTTACTGGTAGCTAATGATTATATATACAAATATAGAAATGTGTGAAGTCATGTGTCGCTGTAAGTGGAGCAAGATGAAGGTGTATATACCTCTTTATGAAGGATATCCAGAGCCTCGCCTATGCGAGCAATCACATTTTGGGGAGAAAAGTAAACCTGTGGAATGTATAATTTAATTTGAGCTATAGAAAACATTGTGCAGCAAATTTAGGTGTTGAGGGCAGGATAGGTTAGTGGTTAGGATGTTTGACTCCCAACCAGAAGGTTTGGGGTTTGATCTTTAACCATTCTTGAGCAAGATGTCTAACCCCTACCGGCTCCTTAATACTGTAACTGTACTCACTATAAATCGCTGAGGATTAAAGCGTCTGCTGAATGACCCTATTGTAATTGTATTAAGTTATTTAGCTGATTAGACTTGTCAGAGACAATCATAAAGAAGGTGTTGGTTGTCCCACCCATAAGAGGTGCAACAAAATTTCAAGGAGCTGTCAATCAAGGTGTCTTTACACACAGCCCTGGGAAGAGGTCTGATGAGCCAACAATACATCTAAACACCTGTGTGGTTAGACAAGAGCTCTAATAACTAAAATATTAAAATAAATTATACTAAAATAAAATATTTAATGATTTTACTCTTCCTAGCTTCTTATGCATAACTGAACCCAACATAGGGGTTTTAACACATATAATTGTGTAGTACATATATTGTTTGAAATCCCAACAATCATTTCTTGTGTGTATATACTGCAACATGTTATCGGAAAAAAGGAATGCTTACAGTGTCAGTGCAGAAGTCGCATATGTCATTGCCTCCAACAAACATGGTAATCATTTTCCAGTCATTCTGGAAATCGATGCGCTGAGAAGCAGATATAGGTTACCGGAAGATGCATTTTTAAAAATGTAATGTTAGCTACAGAATGAGAAAATAAATTAGAACCAATGTTGGTATGTGTATGTGTGTGTGTGTGTGTGTGTGTGTGTGTGTGTGTTTTACTTACTTTGTCGCTCTTCATTTTGTTTACTAAGACACGCACATGGCTGGCCATGTCACTAAAAAAAAAAAGAACAGTTAGTAAATACGAGACAGGTTGGAATGGTGGTTAGCACAGTGAGCCAGTTAGCCAAGAGTTCAAGCCCCCTTCACCCAGCCAGGACCTAGAAGGCTCTCTGGCTTAGGTATACAGTCATTGAAAACGATAACTAAACCCTATCTCCTCCAGTGGTGCTGCTGAAAAATATAATAGGCATAATATCAACTTTTAATTGTTGCTATCAGTATTGGAATGGCCCTTTCCTATCCCCAGTTAAATCAACAGCTTTGGATTTGCCAATACAAGTGTCTATGTAGTGAAGCCTAGTACTGAGGTGCACGAGAAGGGATACGGTTTATGCATCAGGAAGAGAGTTACTACAATAGTAGACAGTTATCTCTGGCTTAAGTCAAAATAGAGTATGACAGTTTGGCTTTCAAAAACATACAGGGTGAAGTTGCATCTCATGACCAGAGTGGCCGCCAATTCGCCAAGTTGTCCTGATGTAGTTTACAGCTAGACTGACTGCAATCCAGTTGGATTTAAGAGTGAGTGACTGGAGAGAATTTCCACACAGAGGGATTAATAAAATGCATCCATTCATTTATCTCACTGAAGATCTATGCTTGGTTTCTAGAGGGAGGTTAAAGAGAAGACAATCTACCCGCTTTTGGCTCCTGCTACAGCCTGGTTGAGAAAGGCCTGAGGACTATTTTGGTTGCCAATCCCTTCTGAGAAGCCAGTCAGTAAGGGGTTAAACGCCTTGAGGATGTCTGTAGGACGAAAAGGTTTTTTTATAGCAGGTTTACTATAGGAGACTCAGAGCAACATGTACTGTAGCCTTGTGTGTATTGTGCATTTCAACATTTGATTATTTCAAGATTTAATATGTGACCACATCTTGGAAGTTAAATGTAGGGGGCAGGATAGCCTAGTGGTCTGGGTGTTGGACTCCCAGCCAAAAGGTCGTGGGTTCAATCCCCGGAGGTGGCCTACCTGTAAGCATCCTTGATAAGATAACTACCTAACTTTCTTTAGTCACAACTTAATCACACATGATTATCAATCCCAATTATAATCATGTGCAAATATAAATGATAAGGCAGAGAAGGTGTTGAAGAATTGCTATGACCAATAAATGAGTGATAAATTATAACTCAACTGTTGTATATAATTTGTACCCAAAATGATATCATAAATGTTGGTAAAAAAGAACATATGATAATTGGTACTTACTGGGAAGAGTGGTCACAGTGGTAAGATTGGCATCACCACCAATGCTGAAAAGTAAATACAGTTATTTTAAAACCCCATAGCTAAAAGACAATGAGGATGTCTGTAGGACGTAACCCCTTTCAGAGATACTGTATCACTGTTCACTGTTCACAAGTGCAGTGTGGACCTTACCTCCATGACAGGCCTCGGTACTCATTCATCACTAACAGAAGGTTGTCTGTCTTTGCACCCACGCCATTGGCTGCCTGCACAGAACACATCAAGACGTGACAACAGTACATTTAGAAATAACCTATAAGTCAAGTGTATTTACAGGATACAGCCATTTATCGCAGTTAGAATCACAAGGGGCTTTACGAGCCCATGTTTCACACAGAAATCAACAAGCTGCGAACCTTAACCTTCAGTTGTACAATGGAAAATGACTTTATCTTACACAACGTCATCTTTTGGCTTCATCATGGCAAATACTAATTCTGCTTGGGTATTATGCATGCATACACTGCATGTGGAAATAGCCTGAAAATATTTACTTATTATTAATTTAACTCGTCAAATCACACTTACGGTCAGAGAGTCTCCTACAGCTGCCACCACTTTGATATCTCCAGGTCTGAGCTCATGAACTACAAGAGAGAAAATAATATACAGTAGCTACACCTTACGGTAGATCGGTGTTGGGGTCGTTACTTAAAAAAAGTAATGTATTACAAATAACTCATTACTTTGAAAAAGTAATGCATTACTTTACTTATTTACTCCCTGTAGAAAGTAATTTTTTACACTACTCGCAACATCGCCTGAGATGCATTCTCACGTAATTGCCATTTAACAATTTAACGTTAAACCTTACATGTGCCCACATATCAGCACAAATCCCTATCCTAATAAGGAGAACATACTCAAGATCTTTATTTTATGTTCTTTAATAAAATAATACCACAAAGCTGACAGCAAAGTCGGAAAAATCAAGTCCAAAGAGTGCTTTACTAATTACTGAATTTAGAAACAGTAAAGCGTTACATTAATGCGTTACCCCCAACACTGCTGTAGATACACTTACCAAAATGTATAAGGAGGTAAAAAAAAAAATTTTTTTTTTACCTCCTTATACATTTTCTTATATATATTTTTTTTTTACCTGAAGCAGGGATTGTTGGAGATGGACTACGATCTGGGCATGGCATCTCGGTGCCCATAACCTGAAAGAGTCAAAAAAGTATTACTAAATACGGTAGCTGCCAATCACTCCGCAGTCTGCAATGTAATCACAGAATGAGCCAAATAGTCTCACAGGGTCTATTAGAGAAGTAGCTTTTCTGTAAAAACGCTCCATTCTGAAGGTGGGGGAATTTCTCTGTGTGCGCAGAAAGGGTTCACTCTAAAATATGAAAGAGAGAAAATTTGTTTTAATTGTTGTCACTGTTGTAATTCATTATTATTGTTGGTGTTGGGTTGAGAACTGGATAATGGCAGAATAAGTCATTGTGCCATATATTTCTTAGTGCCTTAGAGCCAAAGCTTTGCTACACATTGCAAATATGGCATTTCCTGATTGGTTATGCCTCTTGTTGCGTAATAGCACGGATCACCTCAGTGGGGCAAGGAAAAGCGATGGCATCTCTGTCCTTGACCTCGGCCTTACTCCTCAATGGCTGGAGCTGAAAGAAAAAAAGGAGTTTAGAGTTATGACAGCCACACAGCTCCCGACAATACTGATTAGATAATTCTGATGTTTAGATCTATGCATGAGGCGTACAATGCAAAAGGACACAGTAAATACCTAATCGAGACAGCCTTTACATCTGTTATCTAATCTACATTTGACGAACAGTATGGAGCGCCATCTTTCCTTTACGACTAAAACCTGCTGAATCACTTTACGACTGAGACCCTGGCTCTATTTTAGCGGCAGGGTGACATTTAAATCAAGCTTCATCAAGCAACATGTGCAGACATTAAAAGTACACTCCTTGCTTGCGCTATAATGCGCTCAAAGCCCCAAATTTCCCTGTAGAATGAGGGATAGAGAAGGGTGTGATCCTATGCGCTCTGTAGGGGGAGATGTAGAGGGTGGTGCGAAAATGCCTGGTTGCTGCTTTGGCAAACATAGGACAGACACTTTTTATCTGATAAAACATACCATGTTTTTCCAGAGCTGAATAGCCAATTGGTTGGAGTCAGACATCTCGTCCTGCGGAGAGACACGACAGCATGCTAGTTACAGATTAGCGACACGGATTCCTTTCTATTATCTGTAGTTGATAATGTTGTGTTGATAATGGCCCAAACACACACACACAGACACACACACACACACACACACACAGACACACACACACACACACACTACTCACTGAACGTGAGATGGCCTCGAAAACGAGTGGGGTTGACTGCAACAAAACAGTGAAGTCTTCACTTTCACCATGCCACTTTGGGCTTGCCAAGACATTATCAAGCGAGCCCTGAAAATGAAGAAAAAATGAATCATTATAAAACCAGCCACTAATTATAATGTTTGAGCGTTACATGTACACAGGTTTACACACATGCGCGCGCACAGACACACACACACACACACACACACAGACAAACACACACACACACACAGACAAACACACACAGACAAATGATCTACCTGTAGTGTTTGTTTAAGAGTAGCCCTGTGGAGTCTAGGGTTCATGGTTTCATCCCTCATACACTGACACCTGCTCAAAAAATAAATAAACACATACTTAACAGAACAGAACCATAAGATCGTTAAATGATTAGTTAAAAAAGGGGAGGGGGCTCAATAAAGCGAGCAAATATATACATGTACAGTATGTCATCTTGTGTAACTTGCCACTACTACTACCAAAATATGAAAACACCCACTTGTCCTGCTGTGAAAGTGTACTCCAGACCACACAGTGAACTAGGGTGCGAGGCAGCTGAAAAAGTCGAACAGACCTATAATTATAACCTAGGACAGTAGAGTAAAGGGGCATTATTTTCAGAGAAATACCACACCTTTGTCTTTAACACCTGCAGAGCTGTCTTCACCTCCTGAACCACAGCTTTAACCTCTGTAGTACCCTAAAGCACATGAACATTTAACAAACTCAACAGTGTAATAATACATGAGTTATGACTCTGGTGATTACGAAATTGGAATATAAAATGCACTATGGAAAGGGGTGAACAATAATTAAGAATTGTTTTTGTTACACTTTTACCTGCCATAAACAGCCACAAAGAGAATCTGTCGGAACAAACAACACCACCAATTTCCAGTGTTTGGTCTAAAAAAGAAAAATATATGTAAATTATTAGTCTTTAGCCTTATTGTATGTATTATTTAAAGGTCCTACAGACAACGTTTGACTTTTTTGCAATGTAGTGTTGTGTTGTTAAAACTAAATGAAATTGGTTATGAAAATGCAACTAAATGTATTTACCAAAAGGATTTTAGTGTAGCTACTCAAAGAAAGCACATGTAAGCTCTAGTTTTGTTCTGCTAATCAGCGCAAACCTCAGTAATATTTTTAGGGGTAATCTGACCCTTGTAAGCAAAAACATGCCTGGGAAATCCAAGATCTCCCGTGATTAAATGCAATAGCATCATCCTTCACTATAGCCCGGTTAAAACCATCCTGATATTGCAAGCACCGCCTCTTTGATTTGCTCCGCTTTACATGTCAGTCTGGGAATTAAGTCAGATCACTAGCAATCTGAACCAATCAGAAGGCACCTAATCGACTGACAAATGGTTTTGAATTCAGAGTTCCCAGACTAATATGTAAAGCGGTCTATATGTCTCTAGTTGCTTTAAGTTTACACCATGGCTTGCATACACTGATCGACATTGTGTTTACATTTACGTTTGCATTTAAGCATTTAGCAGACGCTTTATCCAAAGCGACTTACAATTAGTAGCCTACATTTGTTAACAGCATTATGTAACAAGGTTACTTCACCTATGAATTTGCTCAACATTACTCGAAAGTGTATCATTCGCTCCTCAAAACAGTTAATATTTACAATAATCTAAAGTTATCACTCTTCAAACAGTCAATAATTGCTAACTACAAAGTGTTTAGTGCTTATCTAGCAGAGTAGAAAGGATGATTTGTTTTATTTTATTTCATTTTTTAAAGGGAGGATATAATAAGGATTGTTAGTGGGATTAGTGCTATGAAGTAGAGAGATCGGCCGAGGTAGGTGCAACGGAATCCAATTAAATCATAGTCCACCATTTGATCACTGTTTGTTTGTTTGTTTATTAGTATGCATAAAGGGTTTCTGACATTAACTTTTGGGTTTAATAAAGGACACTGAGACAATATCAAATTATTAAAACTGTATGTACCTATATTTTACTAAACACACAAGAAATTAGAAATGTGTGTCCCTCATAAAGACTATATGGACAGTCCCCAGTGCATAAGTATATAAAAACACCCTGAAATATTTTATAGCATGCAATACAGATGGGTTCCAGGGGTTATCTCAAAGTATACCTTATAATGGGAGAGGGACAGAGACATTTCTTCTGCCTCCTCTGACAGACTTCTGCAACACAGGCAAAGACATATTGCATATGTGCATTTGTCACCCACTTACATAAGTGTATGTGTGTAACCAGAGAGTATGTGTGTGTTACCTGTGTTGTGAGGAAGTCTCCGCGGACAAAGTGGTCACATCAGGGTTAAACATGGACAGAATTTCTATTCAAAACACATAAGGACATTTAAAAAAAATCTTATTATATTGTAGATGGCAAATCCTAAGCTTTTATTCATATTATGGCATGATTGGTTGTAAATGTTATCTTTTACAGAAGACGATCTGTCTATTACAATGAGCCATGGAGGTCAATGCTGTGTTTATCACACAATCACTGATGCATAGATTAAAGAGGATCAAGGACTGTGAGCAAGGGAAATCATATTCTAAACTTTTGATGATAACATATCTCATGGTGACTCCCAGCGAGTCAACATGAAGGACCGACAGTGAGACAGTTGAAGACAGTTGAAGACAGTTGAGGACACAGATGACAGAGGCCGAGGTCAAGGACTGTGTTCATATGGAAGTGTGTTTCAAACTCAAAACGTCTGCAATCCCATCATTTCTGTTTATAACATATTCAAAATTGATCTGAACACAAACAAAATTGCAATAACTAGGGCACAATATATCTCGTAAAACAACAACTTTCAATAAACATTAATGTTGCAGGGATGAATTTTAGACTTACCAGTTAGTCTACTGAGAACTTGGGATGCCTCATTCCTGGTTGGAGAAACACATTGTTATAGACAATGAGTTATGCCTTCGTTTCAAAGAGTGCCTCACATGTAAACAATAGTTTTGGTTGCCACCATGGCATGAAACACACAGAGCACTATGTGTTTAACAGACTTCTTACAGTAATCATGGCAGCCTACCTGTGTGAGTGTTGCATTCCCACAGCAGAAACCACTGATATGTCACCAGGTCTGAGAGAATGAACTGTTAGAGAAGAACAGTGCAGTGGTTATTGGTTGGGTGACTGCTTGGTTGATTGATTCTAGTTCATACACCAATTCAGAGACAATTTCTGTTGGATAAATTCAGGTTACATTCAAGTAATGGAATTTACTAGTCGTTGTATAATGTGTGCTGTCAATTCTAACTAGAGGAGTTACCTGAGGAGGACGGGGGTAAGAGAGCAGGCTGAGCACAGAGTAGAGATGCCAAACTTCTTTCCTGTTAAAAACAAAAACCAAAAATAACATGAAAACACTTTTAATTTCATGCAAAAATAATGTTCTCGCATTCAAACACAAACCTTTGATACTTGTGTTGGTAGTTCATTGTATGTTGTATCACCGGTGACAACATCTAAATGTGACGAATAAAACGAATTAACTACAATGCATACATACGTACAACTACAAATACGTAAAACATTTGCACAAACATGTTAGTTCAGAGAATTCTTTGAACCCCTACGCTACAGTGTAAATAACATGAGGAGGATGTTGCCGGGAAACTCTGACATACAAAGAAAAGGGAATTAATGAAACCAGTGGTTTATGAGCAATTAAGTACATGTAAAACGAAAAAGACTTTACTGTTCTGTTTTAGTTCTACTTTTCAAAGTAAAGTTCACAAGCGCCTAATTCCTCGTGTTTTTTTATATACTGTTTGTTTTATTTTTATAAAAAGGGTCACACGAGCATTAAAGTACATGTAATGTAACTTCCTCTCTCTTCAAATGCATTCATTCACTTAGACAGACCAGTTAATAGCGCAGGCAGACTACAGAAATAAGAAACTGATAGAAAAACATCAAGACAGAGCAATAGAGGGTAAGGTGTAACTAAGGTGCGTTAAAATTTCATCCAAAAAATACATTAAAAATATCGATCCATGCTTTAGCAACATGTAGCTACTCAAGTTATGGTCGAGCACTTTGAACGTAACCAGGCTGTGTAATGTATTACCCAGTAACAAACTAATGCAGGGTACACGCAGGTTACGGGATTACATTAACTGTTCATAATGCATCTTACCAGTAAGATGAACGCAGCGTCCCATAAAGGCTGCTACCAGGGGCAGAATAATGAGTCTATACCTTGTCATGATGACGTCTTAAACAATAAACTTATATTCTATAAGTCTCACTTTACTCTCCAGCTACAGAGAAGAATGTATACTTTATCCTACCCCGTAGGACGAGAATGAGGCCATAAAATGTCCACACACAAAAAAATTATAATCAAAAAATAAGAAAAAATAACAATTCACTAAGTCGACCGCTTCTGATGAAAGAACTATATTTCAATAGAAGTGACATAAATAAAAACTTCTTACAAGAATACTCAAATGCAATACGTCCTAAGGCAGCAGCTGGAGACAGGGTCAGCTTTATGACAGTTGCAGCTTTATAGCCGGGGCCAGTAGGTGGAGAAAACACAAGGGCAATGACATGGGAAGGTCTGGCAAATACAATACCGGTATGCCGGTACTTTAGAGAATTATTAAAGAATTATTATTGTGCATCTACATAGTTTCCACTACCATTAAATATTAAATCTGTATCCATAACATTTTTCTTAAATAACAACAAATGGGCAGTGTTGGGGGTAACGCATTACAAAGTAAGCACATTACAGTACATTTATCTGTAATGCAGTAATGTAACGCATTACTGTTCCTAAATTCAGTAATCAGTTACTAATCAAACAATTATGTTGTTACTTTTTTCTATGAAGTGTCATTTCACAATCAGAAAGAGACTGGGAAAACATGGGCTTCACAGGACAGTTGCAAGGCGGTAACCACTGCTAAGTAAGAATAATCTAAATGCTCGTTTCTCATTATCCAAGTATAAATTTTTCATATATAGTTTTATTTATGCAACAAGCAAATAGCCTACTTTTCCTTTTGGGCTATTTTGATACTTTCAATCAATCAGTCTGTTCCTTGTTTATATGGTTTGTGGAAATATGAGTATTGCCTTTATTCCCAGTACATCATGCCATGTCAATGTGACCCATGCCGCATCAAGTTTTCTGTATATTTGCTCTAGTAGCGATATCTGTTCTCTTTCATGGCGCCTTCTGGGTATTGTTTTGGTTTCTGCTATCACCATAAGAGGTTGTTGTACTCTGTAGAAGACGGGGGAGGGGAGGTGGTGGGGGGGGGGGGGTGCAGGCTGAAATGCTTGCATACAACCGGCTGGTCTGGATGTTCCTGAAGAAATCAGAAAAAAGGTTGTTGATGTCCATCAGTCTGGAATGGGTTAAAAGGCCATTTCTAAGACTCTGAGCCACAGTGAGAGCCAGCAGTTCTGGACAACTGAATTTCCCAGAGGGGATAAAGAAATTATCTATCTCATCCATCTAGTTCATCTTCCCAGGTCGCCCCGCCAAATTGTCTCCATGGGCGCTAAGGTCAATGTTCATGATTTCACAATCAGAAAGAGACTGGGCAAAAATGGCGGTAACCACCGCAACCAAGAATAACCTAAATGCTTGTTTCTCGTTTGCCAAGAAGCACCTTGATGATCTCCAAGACTTTTGAGACTACCAACATTCATCTACATTCAGACGAGGGTGACGTTGGTTCCTGTTATGTCTGGCGTAAAGCAAACGACTTGCCATAACTGAAGGAACAATGATCTGTTGGACACAGTGAAAGATCCAATGATGGGAATGCATTTACAATAACTATCATGCTACACTATCTGTAAAATAAAACCCATTTAAGTTTAAATGTTCACGCAATGATGGCATCAGAAATGCCGGCTCTCATATGTGTCACTGTTAGAACTCTGTTATTTTAGTACAGATAAAGATGGTTGTTTTTGTTGACTTTTTTTATTTTTTTACATCAAATTTGGTCCCACGTTACTTTGTCATTGTGGACATAATCAATGCACAGGTATATGCAGAAAGCTATAGGCCTACAGCATGAGCACCCTAACTTAAGAACGTTCCTGTGTTCATCACTGTATTTCCCACTGAAGTTGCATAATCGGTATTCTTGCACCATGATAACAACCAGCAGTAAAAAATATCTTTATGGAGTTCTAAAATAAAAGCACATAAAATATTTATTTCTGCCATTCATCACTTGACGTTATTTTGCACGAGGACTTCGGATACGTTTTGCAGATCACGCGATGAGATATACGAGATAAGATACTTATGTTTTATAAGCCTGTCCTAAGATCGACTTTGTAGATTTGCCAGATCGGCTAGTAAAAAAACAAACAATTCTGGAGCACTTTAACTAGAAAGAATCAAGCTTCCTCTTTTTTTCCCTGTTTGTATTATTATTATTATTATTATTTTATGTTAATTCCCTATTTTAAAAGAATATTGGGAATTATATGCCTTGTGAAATGCATTTAACTCAAGCATTCAACAAACCATCAAATAGGAATCGGAAAATATCTTGGAATAATATAATAGGGCAGGCTACGCTCGAGGTAATATTTAGGGATGGAAGATAGTCCAACAGGAAGAGTTAAAAAAGAGTAGATAAGGTCATCCTCTACCTCTGCTCTACCATTTGCTAATCCATTTGCTAAAAAGAAAAGCAGGTTAAAATGACTTTGAACCCCGTTGCACTCACAGAGACATTACTTGCCCAACCAGAAAAGTAAATAAAACGTGAATATATGTTAACAATATTCTTCATCACTACTGTTGCAGGAATGGTACTTTTACGTCACGGCACACGTGGCCGGATGTTGATACTGTCTGTAAGCAAAGGGAAGGTAGGAACAGCTGAAAAAGAACAACAAAGCTAGGAGCGGCGCACAAACAACAGATGTGTACCTAAAGTACAACGTCTATTTCGGTGACATCGTTACGGATCAAAACGTTTGTCGCCCTTCAAAAATTTTAGAAAGGTAAGACACATCTGTTGCGAAAAAGACCAATGATTTCGTTTTGTTGTCTTCTTTCTACTTGCTTGTTAGCGTCAGTTAGCCGAAGAGCTAACGTTACGTTGGCTTCTTGTGACTTGCCCGCTGGCTACTGCATGTACAAAACATCTAAAATCACGTTATAGCTTTCATGGTGGATCAGTTAAACTAGTTGACTAGGTAAACTAGGTTAAATTAGTTGTTATTACAGGCTTTTTATTTTCGGATTGCCAACCCCCACTCAAAGCTCTGCTGCCCTCTACAGTAAAAAATTCTCATGAGAGCCAGGGCTATTGTTGCTGTGCTGTTTTTATGTCAGTGGGATTCAGGAGCACATTCAACTGGTGGCCACTCCACTATTCATATAACTAAGAATGGCTTTCTAGCGTTGTAATTGCAATTTTACCATTTTTCTGTTCTTTTCCTCAGCCACAATCAATCGCGTCCCAGAGAAGCTTATTGAACAATGGGGCGGATCTTCCTGGACCATATTGGTGGAACACGCCTCTTCTCCTGTGCCAACTGTGACACCATCCTAACCAATCGCTCCGAGCTCATCTCTACCCGCTTCACTGGTGCAACGGGCAGAGCCTTTCTCTTCAACAAGGTACATGGCACATGTGATATAGTTCTATGTAGGAAATTTACGCGGAACGCTTCCTTTAGTATTGTACTGTTTCGGATGTTAAAGCCACGTAGGATAACTTCTTTTGTGTTTGGTATTGCAATTGGTCCTCCCGAGCCCCGGCGGGACAACAAGCATAACATGAGGATTTTATTATTGGATTTTATTTGACGTTTTGCTATGAATGTCTATGTGCAGCGTTACACGCCACTGGGAGATATTCTGGTACGCAGGAGCGATGTAGTTTATGGATCACGAAGAGAGTTACTATGGAAACAGACACCTGCTTTCTGCCTTTCTGCAGTGGCAGAGCAATAGAAGGGAGGGGGAGGGAGGGTCCAAACCAACATGCGTAGCCGCCCCACGCAGCTTTGAGCCCACCACAGCCAAACGTGTTAAAGATGTTTGAAGATGCGTTTCCACCCCCGTCAGGTTGTGAACCTTCAGTACAGCGAGGTGCAGGACAGAGTCATGCTGACCGGCAGGCACATGGTGAGGGACGTCAGCTGCAAGAACTGCAACAGCAAGCTGGGCTGGATCTACGAGTTCGCCACCGAGGACAGCCAGCGCTACAAGGAGGGCCGCGTCATCCTGGAGCGGGCGCTGGTCCGGGAGAGCGAGGGCTTCGAGGAGCACGTCCCTTCCGACAACTCGTGAGCCCGGTTGGAGGTTTTGCGCCCGCACGCTGGGGGGGGGGGGGGGGGGGGGGGGGGGGGGGGGGGGGCGGGGGGCGCGGGCGCGGGAGAGGGCGGGCGAGAGGCAGGGGGAGACGCAGACAC